>JAANSN010005974.1:0-11397 GCA_036850665.1 Dicranocentrus wangi
AGAATTGAAGAGTTCGTGAATGAAAAAGACTTTAATTTAGTTGAGCTTATGAAGGTGACTGACATCTTGCCAAACCTTTGTGTTACATCACATTTCTTGACTAAGAAACATACCACTACTGACTGTTAACAAACAAAACACACATATTATTACATACATACTTGTCAATGTGCACTTGACAATGCAATTAATTTAGTGCTTTAATATTTTGAAGCGACTGATTTTTGAATAATTTCCAAGTGTTAAGTCATCTACGTACACTAGGTGAAATGATTGTAATTGCGCTATTTTTATGTATTTTTTGTGTAAAAAATAAAAGCGAGATGGAAACATCTTGTACCTCCACGAAACATACAGACTTGTTTCCCATTTAAAGCTCCTCCTCGGATTTAGTTTGTAATTTGCGTCTTATGGAAATTGCAATTAGCACGATTTCAGATTATACAGCATCACTTGAGCTAATTGCTACCTTGCTTTACTTACAGTTACAGTTAAGCCAATCCATTTGCAATCCAATCAGCCAAAGGGATTTCACATATTATACAATAACACCCAGGTGCCTACCTACAAACAATTACAGGATTGGTGAAGAAAATGCCAATTTCTTATTGCTAATTGGTCAATTGTTTTTGTATCACCTTATCTTCTTAACCATCATCTCCACCTCCACCATTTAGAAAGATATTACCTCCACTATTGCTCTCCATGTATTCCCCAATAATTATCCCCTACAAATTACTATTTTTGAAACAATTTTGAATAAATACAGAAAATTGTGTGTTGTTCAAATTCCATCTTTTTCCAGTTTCTTCACAAACTCGTTACGATTGTTGGCATTAGTCATTAAAAAGGTTTTGCTCAAAATGCCGTCCACTTGCAAAATATCTTGATAACTATTTTCTTACAAACTCTTTGATTAGCACGATATAAAAGGTTTTTGCGAAAAAGATTAGAAGGATTGATAATAATAAAGTTGCAGCAAGGTTACTCACTCTCTCATCTTGCATCTGCCTATCTAACAATGGTAATTCAGTTACATAACGCATGCAGATGCACACACATATATGCACAATCATCAGATTATGTCAGAGGGGACCAAGCGATTCGCATTTGACTCGACTCCAACTACAACAACGCAACCCATTGCGTACATATTTGTGTTTTTAAAGTCGCAGTGTAGAGCGCATATGTACCTACCCAAAAGAACAAAATGTAATACAATGCGTACAAAAGGGTTTTCAAGCATTACCAGTTGTTTCCCCCATATTCTACATTGCTCGAGCTTGATCAAAAAAAATTTGCTTCCTGTATTCTGCTTCAATGAGATCATAATGGCATTGGTAGTATACTATTCTAGTTTCTGCAGCTGACTAAATTGCCGTGTTGTTAGAATAGTGATTAATACTCAAAATTTAAAAAAAAAGAAAGTCTAAACGTACATATAATATGGAAGAGAAGGCTGTTAGCAGTAATCCAAAATTTTCATATTTTCAATTATTCCTCTACATTCTGGAATACTTG
Source organism: Dicranocentrus wangi (assembly GCA_036850665.1). NCBI lineage: Eukaryota > Metazoa > Arthropoda > Collembola > Entomobryomorpha > Entomobryidae > Dicranocentrus > Dicranocentrus wangi. Next base: position 1,522 of record JAANSN010005974.1, read on the forward strand.
TACGAGCGATTCCATAGGCTAATTCGGGGTCCAGTGCCCTTAAACGAGGAATATGTCGAAGGAAAGGTGGTCATTGTTACTGGCGCAAACTCGGGGCTCGGAAAAGTGGCGTCACTGGAATTTGCCAAACGAGGATGTACCGTAATCATGGCGTGCCGGAATTTGCAACAGGGGCAAGGGGCTTTGGATGAAATCAAGGAAAAAACTGGTTCGGAAACCTTGGTATGTTTTCACATTGTACACACAGAGACTGTGTGTGTCAGTCTACATAGGTATATTATTTTCGACTTTCTAATCTGATTTTTTCAGCTCCTGAGAGAATTAGATCTTGCTGATTTATCCTCCGTGCGAAAGTTTGCGGGCAACATTCGCCAAGAATTTCCAGCCATTCATATTCTAGTCAATAACGCCGGAGTGTATTCGGATGGCGACCAGTTGCAACAAACAAAAGACGGTTTTGAGATGCACATGGGAGTCAACCATTTGGGGCACTTTCTCCTCACAAATCTCCTTCTGGATAACATCAAAAGAGCTGCACCCAGCAGGTACGAGTGTCACAACATTCCGTAACAATTTGATTTGAAATTCTATGAATGTTGAGGAATGTCGCATTCCAGGATCGTTACGACATCATCGACAAACCAGCTAATTGCGGACCTTGATCTGGATGACATCATGCTGAGAAAAGCAACTTCCCTCGGGTTCCAGAACTCCTTACCATATAACAATTCAAAGCTTGCCAACAGTTTGTTCGCAATGGAACTCGGGAAACGGTTGCATGGAACGGAGGTTACGGCGTATGCCCTATGCCCTGGTTTGGTGAATACAGAGGTCTTCAGAAGCTTCACTCCATTTCGAAAGTTTTACACCAGATTGAACTTATTCTTTGCTGGATTAACCGCAGAGCAAGTATGAGCAGTACAAGTACATTTATACTATAATGGTAGACGTGTACATGGGTTGTTCATCGCGTTAAATGAAGAAGTTGATTGACATTATTTTATCTTATTTGTAATATTATTCTCCTTTTATATCAATTCCAGGGCTGTGAAACAATTCTGTATTGCGCTCTCTCTAAAAAGTGTGCACACGAGACTGGACTTACGTATCGGTTTTGCAAGCATTTCACCACGGCCAACAAGAAGCTGGATAAAAACATGGCGACAAAGTTTTGGGAAATTAGTGAGAAGCTGGTGCAACTCAAGTAGTAGTGGGCGGATGGTTACCTGTGGGAAGTGCATTATGTACCAAATCCTGCATTCCAACTTACAGCCAACAAAGCTAAAAGATTTATAATCACAGAAATACTCATATTATGACTTGTCATTTGTTAAAAATGTGTAAATACCTATGCCTAACCTAGATTACAAAAAAAAATACTCGATTTGTGTCATTAAAGAATGAAAAACAAAACATTCTGTAACTTCATTTTGTATAGGAAACATTGATTATCAGTGCATGATGGTGGGACATTAACATTGCACAATTTTACTTCATAAAGTACGTATATCACAATTAAGAAATGCGTGCTCCTCGTTAGACATGCAAATATGAAAAATAGTACGGCACACAGATTGGCATCAAGTTATTGACAGCGCCGCTCTTATTGCATTATTCACATGGCATTCTTAGTTCTTCATCCCTCCAATGTTTCGGTTTCATATATACTCGGGTTCGGTTAGAAAAGGAGCTGTAGCCAAACAACGAGTGTATAGGTATGGTAGTGGGGAGTCACTTGGCAATTTGTAAATGGCATGCAAGGCATGGGATATGGCATAATATGTATTCTCATAATTAATAGCCCAAAACTTTCTAATAGATTTTAGCATACAACGGATGTATTCATTTGCAAATCATTCAAAAACATTCACTAAACTGGTAGGAAATGGATTTCTACCTCTTTCAAGCAACTCTATTAGCGCACAGTGCCTCTATATATCTTTGAAATAAAAAGCTCTATACAATGTTTCGAGCATAGCACACACGAGCAAAAACATGCAAAAAGAGAAATTGCCTCGAGGCAACAGCCAAAAAACAGAGAATGCACGTAAGACTTCTTTCTTGCACTTAAAGATGGAAATGCAACATAGAGCTGCGTGCGAGAGATCTAAGTTTTTAAGTAGATCGGAAAGGCAACGACATGTCGTAGAGATTTCCTGCGTTTCATATATGAGTACCATATTGTACCTGAAAACTACCAAATTGAGCTTATTTTTGGGCAAATGGGCAAACAATCTGAAGACACGTAGGATTATTATGGCACAAAAGGGCTACGCTTAAAACATACCTAGTCCTCGTGCATTTTTTACTTCCTATTTCAGAAATGAATCATGTGCACATGCCACTTACTTATATCTACTCTTTCTTTAATGCAAGCTGTAGAAAAAAGTGAGTACAGAGGACAGAGTACATTTTGAGATAACACACGAAATCAATGTGATGTGTTCATATTTGCATGTCCTACGTATACTACTACTACTACCTAACCGTGTGGGGTCTACCACTTGAGCACAAAATTTGTTCTGGCTCCTCATTTTAATCCTGTTACCATTCAACACATAATCCAATTCAACTTGTCCATGGACTAGTCTGAAAAGGCAAAGTTTAAGGATTGTAAACTTTACCCAGCGAATGTGTAATTCGTATTATTACTGACTGTCCAACTCTGTGACATGTTTGTATTGCTCATCTCAGGTCCAACAAAGTTTATACAGCAAACTAACCACACGACGACGACATCGGTCTTTGCACAATACACGACGTGCACGTAGACGTAGACCATACTGGGGAATACCATGGTTCAGTAATACCACCCACCTATATCAGCGCTGAAGACACAAATGATTCATTCCAAGTTACTATTTGTGGATATCTAGTTCAATGTCAGGTTTGGTTGACTCGTAAACTCGACAACGTGTTGGTGGAGCATATTTTTTTATTTTATCCCTGACAGTGAAACCCACATTTTTGACGTTGCACAATACGACATCCAGTTGAATTCAGTTCCATTCGTTGCTCTAGTCTCCTGTCCTGTATTCTCCAGGACGCGAGGGGTATATATAAGTTACCAGTTAGCAGTAGTTGTCCATTGTGAATTAGAGGCAAAGCTGACAAAGCCAAGATCCCTTTTGTGATCAGTGAATTATTCTGTCGTACAACTAGTTCCAGATTCAGAATCCAGAGAACCCTGAGCTACCCGGCAAGATGGGTTTGCACGCGACAGTGTTGGAGTTGTTTTACTTCTTATTTGACTACATCTGCGCCCACGCCCTGCAATTGTTCCAGGGACCGGTGCCCAGAACAGAAGAAAATGTGGCTAACAAGGTGGTCGTTGTGACAGGGGCCAACTCTGGACTGGGGAGGTACACTGCTGAAGAAATGGCAAAGCGGGGAGCTATCGTGGTCATGGGCTGCAGAAATCAAGAGACTGGAAGTCAGGCTCGAGATGAAATTATTGAAAACTCTGGTTCCTCCACTGTGGTATGTACTATATATACGTAATTGCGATTTTCTTGTGCGATATATAGAACATGTTCCTGTCATTCTTTCATTAATAATTGTCGGTACTCCCTTAATGTTTAGGAAATGGAAGCCTTGGATTTGTCGGATATGAGCTCAATCCGCAATTTTGCAGTGACAGTTTTGAGAAAACACCCTGTGATTGATATTCTTGTTAATAACGCTGGAATCTCATTGAATGACTCGGTACGACAATTTACCAAGGATGGATTTGAAATGCACATGGGCACAAATCATCTGGGACACTTCCTTCTAACCAAGCTTTTCCTCGAATCTCTTAAAAAATCGACAATCAAGCGGTGAGAAGTACTTACTTCTTCGCAATTTGTGTTATTAATCTTGGCATGCGTGTAAAGAAATAAACTTTCATGTTTTCTTTTCATATTAGGGTCGTAACTGTATCCAGTACTGCATGCGTCATGAGCAACCTCGACTTGGACGATTTGATGATGAACAATGCTCAAAATCTTGGAATCGGAAACACAATGCCCTACAACAATTCAAAGTTTGCTAATGCTCTCTTCACCAAGGAACTAGCAAAGCGGACGGAAGCCACTGGAGTCAAGGCATACACCATTTGCCCTGGACTGGCCCAGACTCAAATTTTCCGGAATTATTCTCCAGGAATCCGATCAGTTATTCGTGCAATGTCCGTTTTTGGCATCCCTGTTGAAAAGGTATTTCATTGTTGTAAAATAATATTGCATTTAATACTGTTTTGGAACTTAAAACACATAATCATAATGGCATAATTTTAACTTTGATAGGGAGCTGACACCATTTTGTACTGTGGTCTTGCCAAGGAGGTTGAACAGGAGTCTGGCAAATTTTTCCGTTTTGGTAAGCACTTTCCCGCAATTGAGAAACTGTTCACGGATGAAATGGCTTCCAAATTATGGGAACTCAGTGAGAAAGAGGTTGAGCCCAAAATTTCACAATAACTAAAACTACTTGACATTTCACATATATCCTATTTCTCTATAACCCACATAATTCTCGGTGATAACTCAACTTATGAATTGAAAAGTTACTCGTTCTCTCAAGTATCTTACAATTAGTTTGATGCAACAATAATAGTGATGTAAGATAATATATACTTTATAGACTGCCCGTGACATATATTGATATTCGTAAATATTGATATATAGTCCAATGTCCAATGCAATCGTATCAGCATTACATCTAGTTCACTTGAAACATTTTGTAAACATTTTGCTACTTACCATTTACAAATATTTTAGTTTATGCTCCCCCTGGAATTAGAGTAGAGGGGTATTATTATTAGGGAGCAATTTTCGTAAAGTCTGAATTTGAGAATCTACTTAATGATAATAATAATAAATTTCTATACATGTGTTGTTAAATTTTGTGTGCTACTGGGTTGGAATAATAAAGTCTGTTTTGAAAAATGCACATTTCAATGATATATGTTTTAACTCGGAATAAATCATTTCTGATGTAAGAGACGTTCATCAGCCTAATGTTTGCTAACAAAGCAGTTGAAGAATTCATGTTTTAGACAGGATTTCCATGTTCTAAACTTTGGCGTTTTTGATGGCAACACCGCCACCATACAATTTCTTTATACATACCAATACTCTACTGAACTGTAGGACAATAGATGGCCTACTAAACTTCAGGACGCAAGACGCCTGTACGCAATAGTTGGTCTCCTTTGTTTCGTGGAGTATAAAGAAAACTTAACTGTAATGTAATGGCAATTTCAATTTCAGTCACTTCCTTTGGTGCTACTTACAACATATTGTCTTTCCTTAGTGTCTCAATAAATGGATTTATTTTTGTCAACATTGCTAAACTTTTGTTAACATGTGTGTATATCTTCACGCCGACATTATTATTTTTTAAACCTGGGACTGGATATGGACATCAGGTTGTATGCTGGCTGCGATTTAATTTGTATTCGTATCATTAAAATTTATGTACAATTAGGCTATTATATTTTTTGTGACGGCAACTGAAATGTAAACTCATTCATTTTCCGTTTCCTCCCACGTCCATTCCGACTTCCTTTCCAACCTACGTCATTGTTTATTACAAAAGGCATCGTACCGCCTGACCTCTGAATTGTGGATGCAATTTGCAAATTATTGTTAACAGCAAACTAATGATGAATTTTGGGAAGGATACTATTTTTAAATGTATCTCCATAAATATGGTAAAGTTTGACTGGGTAATGTTTGAATTTACGCTTGACAGTTCTTCTACGTCCTCTGATTTGAAGTAAAAAAAATACATGTCGACTGTTTGTCCATTAAAATACGTGTATATTAGGTTACTGGCGGAATACCAGGATTAGGTATTAGATATACGTAGTGGGTATGCTTCGGATTCATTGCATCGCGTTTGTTTCACATAATTCACACTTCCAGAATTTACCTTGAAAGAAGGTAGCTTCAGTCTGCTTGTACGAACAAATCTTTGTGCTTTTGCATGTACGAGTAGTTCTGTTAAACTAGGATTTATTATGGTTGAATTTTGAAAAATTAATTCGTTTTTAAATCAGCCCAAATGCAATTAACCGTAGTGCAGGACGCTACTATATGAATACGTCGTTTTGTAATCGAGCACAGCCTTGTTCATTGCTACAGGTAAGATTATGAAAAAATTTTGCTGTCTATTTCTACCTGTGATTTATGTCCAGTCGCTGGAAATTTTAATTTAACTTTCATTTTATTTAATGATCACATACATAATGGCATGATGACACAATAGGGCAAAAATAATGATTCTTCGCAGATTTTTTTTTACTAATGTTGTAGATGCAGTAGCTATATCAGAGTGCACAGTCCACAGTTCAGTGTGGTCGTATGAATGCCATTCATTTTCCAGCAAATTGGAACTATAGGCTGAAAACTGGACGGTGTGGTGTGGTAGTGATACTAATGATTTTTTGGTTCTATAACCTCATGAATGAGGTCTACGTCATACGACGTCGCCAAATTAGCAATACCCATTACCTAGCATTGTCAAAACATTAATTGTATTTTTGTGGACCCCCCAGCAGACATCATAACTAAAATGCTCTAAAATGTGAAACTCAAGGGAAATACAACTCATTCAAACGTATTCTCCTAAATTACTAGTATCTACCTATATATCCCTACCCAGCAATAGGTAAACCCAATAAGCGGAGTAAATCAAGTGAAAAACTTTGATGAAAACTAAACATGGCATATCATGGGAACCAACTCTGTTTCCTCCAATATTATCAACGAGGCAATACATTTTTTTTTCAATGCGTGTACTGCTCGTACTCCAGACATTACCTGAAGAAAAGATTTTCAATGTGGTACTGGAATATACTGTGTACTCATGGTAGACACACGGTACATGTCTAGTTGTTTGCGCATCACAGCTCAAACGGGAAGATCCATTCGTGCACATGAAATTCATTAAGATAAAAAGTACTTTTGTCGGAGTGACAGTGTATAGCGTCAGCGTCTATACAACCATACCATTATGCATGTGAGAAAAATGATGAGCAGAAGAGAGTGAACACAAAGGTTAGGAACCACCTTCATGTTTCTCATGATCGTCATTGATTGGAAATTGTTTTGACGGGTTGGGGTATCTATTTAGCATAAATAGAGTTTGACAGTAATTGCCTCGCTCTCTCTCTCTCTCTCTTCAAAAGTATATTGATGATTGGTGGAAGGGAAGGTAGGAAGCTTGTATAACTATTCTTAATGTCTATGATAAAAATACGTCGTCAACTGCTTTAGCATATAGGTTTTTTACGGTATCAAGTATTTTTTCGTTTAAAAACATGAAGGGATTCACCAAACAAAAATGTTGCGCGAGTGGGAAACCAAAGAGTGCTAAGATTCTATGGATTTATATATGCCATATCTGTACAAGAAAATTAATGCTGGGAAAATTACGGTGTATTCCTAGGTTTGCTTGCTACGCACCGTAATATCTTGCATCGATGTTGTACTTCTTGTGTATTAGTCGAACCTGAACTCGTTTTATAACATAAATATGCACTCATGCCTAAATAAAATGTTGTTGACTAGTTGTTAATGCTTCAAGGGATTTCATTGACAAGCAAAGAAAAAAGATAAAAGCACACAAGGATGAAAAAAATCAGTCCATCATATTTGTTCAGATAGCTAGTAAGAAGATTTAAGGGGATCGCGGTGTATCTAGGAAGACAAAATATTTTGATTTCTCGTTATTACATGTCACGTTGTTGTAGGTAATGATGGTGAATAGATTCATTAGATTTTCGGATCAGCTTTATGTCTGCCGTGAAGAAACGAGACGCATAGAGGCTTTCTCCTCTGCTCACCTTCTTTTCATACCCGATTACTCGCACATCACTGACTTCCTTAAGTACTTAATTCTATTATCTAAGAGGGATCTTTTGTGTCATTGTGTCACGCAAGTAGGTGGTTTGTGCTCCTTTAATGATGCATTTAGTACCGATTCGTTTAGATAAACTGCTGTTACAACTAATGCACACAATTATTATTAGGTATTTATCTTATTTTTTAAGAATCTCACTTGGCCCCAATTTTCCTAAAAGCATGCACATACAGAGCCTTCCCATTTAGAACATACCGATTCTATCAGGTTTACTAGTGAGAACGCACGTCTTAATTCCATCTTCCAAATGACGACACACGTCATGTCACTTACTTTTAGCCGTAATCTGTCTAATTATTTATTTCACGTCCACATTACTTTATTTTGTCATCTCATCAGTCTTTCTAATTGCGAAATGACAAGGAAAATGACAGTGCGGATTGGAATTTACGGAGAAATATATATGTAGAAAGGGATGGACGGATTTGTTATTGATTTTCCTTGTTTTCAAAGGTTCCTGTGTTGTTGGTATCCTCATGGAGTGTGAGCATTCTAATACATATTTACCGTGAAACGCCTACACGCCTATAGTTTGCAAGGATCAAGTGGGATTAATTAATCTAAGAGCTTTCAACAACAATCAGCAATTTAGACAATAGCTTCCTTACAAGGTTTTATATTTTTTTCTTTATGAGGGAATTTCTTATGGAACAAAGGGGAATAATCACGCAATTGCCTTTGGGGCACCTAATAGTTGCTCAGAATAATAAAAATTCATTGTTCCAATTTTCATACTAAAAACTGATTTGGATTTTTCTCCTCCTGTCATTCCAACTCTGTTTAACATAAACCAAAAAATATCTTTTCAACTTGTAATAATGATCATAGATATATATCACTTCAAAGGAACAGCCACGTTTTTGAATTTCTCTAATATCGCTTGTGTATATATCAAAATGTAAAAGGCCCATTTTTTGTAATAGGATAGGGGGCGGACATTGAATAGAAACTTGATATTTTTACCTGTGAATTTTCTGGTCACCGAAGTGTATCTGGCCGGAACGACAAAACGAGAGGCAGCAGAGAGCGTCAGTAGAAGCAAAGCAAACATCACAGAAAAAAAACTAGAAAATTTATTTGAAATGAGACCAACTGCATGGCAATATTTCATCAAAAAGTCATCACACAAAAATAATAATGGAATGTATGAATCATATTTTTGAGCAATGATTTTTTTTCAACTACGAAATTAAAAAGCAACATGGAACAACGCGATGACTGAAAAAGGTTAAAAGTACTAGATGCTAAATATAAAAAAGAGAAGTTTACTTTTAGTCTTTGGACTTTTGAGTTTGGAATGTTTACTGTTATTGTTCATATAGTTATAAAGGACGGCTCCATAGCGGATGGCAGTTTGGACCATCAAGATATCATCCAACTGCCTGTACGGCTTTCCTGGTAACAGAACAACAATTCAAAAATGGACAGGGCGTAGGATGAATAGATGATGCGTCATATCTTTCTGCCACTTTTTTAATGCATCCACTTTTATGCGGTACCATATCCCTGAAAAGTTTTCACCGACATGGACATGGCATTCCTCCTCATCTTCATCTAAACCAGCATGCATGCATACATTCCTCCTACCAACACCCATGTGAAAAGCACTATCAAAAACGTCTCCACTTTTCATGTGGTATTTCGTCTTGTGTTTCGATGAAACTTGTGTGAGGGAGTTGTGGATGAGATGCAAAGCTATAGACATTTTTTATTGTGGTAACAAGGAGCAAGCGTCCAATGATTCTTCTTGTTCTTGTCCTACGATCGAATGAGTGAACCAAAGACAGCCAAGCTTCACCACCACCACATCACCATCGTCGTGGAACGAAAGATCAAGAAAAAGTGGAATATATTAAAATAAATTTTGGAATTTGGGAGTAAGAAAACGGACATAAAGGTGCTCAGTGCTCACAACTCTCACATTGAGAATCACAACATTCGTATTGGTATGCACTATAGTAAAAAAAA
>JAANSN010005975.1:0-11396 GCA_036850665.1 Dicranocentrus wangi
ACGAAGCAGGCTGGGCGAAGCTGAGAATTAATAAATTTTGTGTGTTTTCAGAGGGGAACGTGGTTGGGTCTGGCACGATTTCACGCTCATTATTTCCCTCTTTACAAGTTCCCCCTTTCCGCCTCAAATAAGAAACTTTAAAAAAAATAAGTTCCACCGTGATGATCCCGGTGGAGAAACTGTGGAATAGTAGTGTTCTGAACAGGAAATGGTTGAAAGAAGACGGTATGTTTAGTTTGGAATAAAAAAAGTTTCATTGGAGGAAGGAATTAAGGTTTAGCCTGTTTCTAAAAAGATTTTTTTTATCAATGGCTCATTTGCAGGCTGAAAGTAATCTGTATAGAGCTTCCCACTTCCTTCCTCCGCGGATTTTTACATATGTCAACAGAAAAAGTGGGAATTGCAGAGAGTGGAGTTTAGAGTTGTTGACCCACTTTTTTGCCATTTCTCTCTTTGAAACCGGTAAACTTCATTTTCACATGTTTCCAAGAAGAAATTGTTTTACAAGATTTTAAGATTTTGTAAATGGAGGAGAGAGTGGTCTTGTGTTTTCTCCAAAAAAAGTTTTAATTTTTGGTCCACAACAGGGAGCAGAAGGAAATTGGGGAAATGGTTGTCGCTGCAAATGGATCATGATGATGATGACGATGATGATGATGTTGTGCTCCGGAAAACAATTCCAATTTAAGAGATTTTCCCCCTTTGTCGAAATTTTTTGAGCCAGTTGTCACCCTGCTGACATTTTCATTTTGAGCCAGGTGACGCCGCTCGGCTCTCCTTCTTTCATAACCTCACCGTGTGTCTATATTAGCCTTTCTCAATCTTTCCCTGTCAGACCCACATTTTGCCCCACATATTACTATACAGCACAGCCAGCACACTTGTCATCGTCGCTTTTTCCCTATCTCTGGAATTCGGTGGTGGTGGAACTAAGTGTGTTCCGTGTTCCAACTCTCGTAAACCCAAATAGCCCTAGAGATTAGCGCAACGTGATAGTCTCGGAAAAAATAGAGGAGCAGCAGGAGTCATAATAACACAGCTCATAACATAACTGACCAGCGTCAGCGTGTTTTAGTGTAGAACCAGAACCTACTTTTTTGTAATCGATTTCCCTCCATCTGCCTGCACATGCAATCGGGAGCACAACACACACACACACACGCCAGCCAAGCTAACTCCAAAGCAAAGTCCAACTCACCTCCATTCTCCTCCAAAAACACCCCGTTCCTCCGTTTAGATCAAGAGGTTAATGGTAATAGGTTAAGCCACACCATTTGTGCGGGCCATCAGAGCACAAAAAACAAAAAAGGAAAGAAAAAAAAACTTTCTTAAGGTACCACCACCTCCGCCGCCACCGAGAGCTCAGGTTTCAGTTACAATCTTTTACCATTGAAAGAAAGTGGCTCTCTTGTTTTTGTTTTCCTCTGGAAAAAAATAAACTTTTTCCCCAGTTCTCTCTCAGTTGTCTACTCTCATCCCAAAAACTTTTCCCTTTCCCTTTTGTTTCCAACTTTTTTTTGTTTTTTGCCCTTTTCGGGGATTTCTGGGTTTTGGGTCGGGGTGACGGGTGTCATGTGACTCCTGCCAGGATGGATTCCCATTTAAAACCAACAATGGATTTATGTTTTGGAATTTAGTTTTTTTCTCCAGAAAAATATATATTTCCTGGAGCAGGAGTCTATCGTGGCCACACGACATGGTTAACCGACGACGAGCAAAAAGAGATCTGTACCCAAACCCACGATAAATTTTGTAAAAAAAAGAAGAGAAAGACACCCAACCGCTGTTTTGCTGTACATCTTTTTTTAGTCCCGTCGTGCCGCTCCTCTCGCTCTCTTTTTTTAATGTTTAACATGCTTAGCGTGCTCCGGCTCGCTAAACTCGCCGACAAAGATGTATTGCTGCTGATTATATGCGAGTTTTGTTCCAAGCAATAAGCCCGTTGTTCCAAGGGAATTTACAAAAACGTTTTTCTTCCTCCAAAAGGATTCTCTTCTCTGCTGGCTGACTCTTTTTCTCTCGTAAAAAATGATGTGAAAATTATAGGCTTCAAGCAAAAGTCGGCGGAGAGAAAAGTTACGCCCAATTTCTACTAGATCCCCGACCTGAGGTCAGCGCAAAGAGCGAGGTCACCGAGAAAAAAATACTTTTTACTATTCCCAGATTTGCATACAATGAAAGAGAGAGGGAGAGAGAGGCACAGGTTATATGGGATGCCATTAAAAGGGGAAAAATATTTTTTACGAGGAGAATGCAAAAACCACGTCGTAAAAGAAAAACATGTACGTACAGTGTAAAAAAATAAAAAGTTTTTACATGAACATCATATTTATTTTTCTTCTTGGTTCCTTCTATCCATCTCTCGGTTTAGTGCACTTTGCTCACACACGACACTACAACACATGTTTCTCACTCGTGAGCATTCCCCCCGTTTCGGGCCAGAGTTTTTTATGCAAAAAGTAAAAAAAGAGAAAAAAGTTTTGGAGCTTGAAGCCAAAGTGTAATCCTCTTTACGCCCAATCCTTCGACAGAGGAATATATAGACATAAAGAGGGAAGTAAGCTGGAGCGAATAGTCAGATTTAACTTGACTTATCTTCGACAAAAAATGCGATGCAATATTCTCCTCACACTCGTCGTATTCGCGTTTCAGGTTTCCACCGGGAAACTATACGTACTACTATTTACAATACAGTAGTACAAGTATTATGAGGCAAGTGCATTGTGCATTTCGCATTTTAATGATTTTGTAAAAGTTATGGACTCTTTGTTTTGGAGAGAGAGGGAGAGAGAGACGAGAGGCGAGGCGATGAGGTGGTGCACTCGAAACAAGTTAAATAAAAGGTGGTTGCCAAAAAACATAAATAAAATGCATGAATCATCATTATTACATCACAACACGCTCAACTGCTGAAATGGGAATGAGAAGGAAAGAAAGAACCCGGCTATTTTTACCTATGAGCAAAATGAGAAAATCACCCATTTCGAAAAATTGATCAATTGGCAAGTTTTGTGACGCAATTGGAAAAACTCATTTTTAAATGAATTTCCCTTCTCTTCTCTTGTAACTAACTTGTTTATCATACTCCAATTACTTTTTCTTCAAAATCTAATAATTTTGTTTACTCCATCCAACCAAACTCCAATCAAACTGCAACTACGCAATTACCAAGAAGCTACAGCTACAGATGGAGTGAGTTCAATGGAATTCTAAGAAGACAGAAGACGAGGGAAATACGAGGAAAAAGCTCTTTTTTCGATTATATTTTTCCCTTCCCATCTTCTCTTTTACGACTTTTTGATGAGACTCTTTCTCTCCCCATTTTCCCTTCAAAAAAAGAGGAAATAAGAACGTTGTTTTTTATGATGGAGGATGGCGGGGGGAGAAGAAGAAGAAAAAAGATGTCGTACGGAAGAAATGGGGAAAAAATCTACGACTGTATTTTCACACCCATTCACTCCCAAAAACACATTTTTTTCGCCTCCTCCTCCTCCTCTTCCTTCTCCTTCTGACGACTTTGAGTTCATCATTTAAAGTGGAGCTCTCTACAAAAGGAATCGAATGACTTTGGAGAGGTAAACAAGTTGTGTAACGTGAGAATAATATCGAATTCAAGTTGCATCACTGACTGCACACAATTACACTACGAAATTGGACCATGATTACAATGCGATTCCTTTTTTCCACCTGAAAGTGTGGAGGAGTTGCCTCCTCCATTCCGTGGATGGAGGCGGAGTGGTGGGAGCGGGAGGGGAAGCCTTAAGCTCTGAAAAGTGAAACGATTATGGTGATTACACCCAAGGGAAAATACTGGCTGCTGGCGACACTTCATTCAATTTCCTTCCACGGAAAAGAAGAAGAAGGAAATTCGCGAATTGCAGTAGTTCTAGCTTCACTCCCTTTCTCTCTGGCTGTGACAGTGGGAGGAATATATATTTTTTTCTGGAGGATGAGGAGGAAGGGGGGAGTAAAAAAAAGCAGCCAAAATTTAATTGAGCCTCACGATGACGACCACGACCACTTCCAAGTTGAATGGCATTGCCCAAGGACAACAGCAAGAGAAGAAGAAAAAAAATTATTATTATTACGGCGGTGGCGTGGCTTGGCGGCTCCAGTCCCTTCAGTTGCAACTATTAGTCTCCTCCATGATCCAAGTCATTATCGTGATGATGGGATATCGTGGAAATGATGATGATGGCGGATGAATGGAGGGAGCGGATGATGCCATGAGAATCATCATCATCCTCCTCCTCATCCCATCTCAGCCAGCCCCCTTTAATGTTTCCATTTCCTCAGAGTCCTGCTCCTCGCGAAAGCCAGTTGACAGCAGCACTGTCATGATGATGATGATCATCATCGGCGGTTGGTGATGAGCTTGGCAGGAAATGACCTATAATCCTATATTCGCCTCCAAAATAAACCCTCCGCATTCCTATATAGACATATATGTATATGTAGTGTGTATATAGTCAACTGGAAATAGCTTCCAGCATTTTTTATGGAATGCAACAGAAAAAATGTAACAGAAAATATAGCTTCTCTACCAACTCGCACACATGAACACTCTCAATTACAAAATGTGCGGTTGGAGTTGGCATTGGGAAGCTGATTGGGAGGGAATATAACTATATAACCAGGAGGAAAAAAAATATTTCTCCTCCATATTCCACTCGGGTATATTCAATCAGTGGAGAAAATTTGTCGACCCGCTAATAATAATTCAATCAGCCTTCGTCCATCATATATATTTTTTTGCTTTCCCCTCTGACGGGAAAATAACATGGTTGTTGACGGAGGGAAAGAAATGGATGGATGGAGGGCCGGGAGGGAGTATAATATATGGACATAAAGTGGTGAAAATGGCTGGGAGACCTAAACTACCCAAAAATATATAGTTTTTTTTCCTTCTGTGGCTCCCAGCATGAACTAGAATTTATGGGAGTGCTTGTCACTTCCTCAACATGCAACATTTTCATTTTTTGCTCCGAAAAGTGGACCCCGCCATGGGCATTCCTGGAGAGGGGAAAAAGGGGCTACTACTGCTTCGACTTGGAGTGCAGCAGTCGACAAAACCATGACTTTTTCCGGCCACTTAGCGTGTATTAAGTTACCCTAGGACGAAAGTGAGTGAGTTATATTTTTTTCTCCTCAAAGTCCATAAACATGGGTTCAGATTAGTCCGAAAGCAAGGAAGAGTCCAGCCCCTTCAGTGTTTTTGTCCGGAGAGAGAGAATCGGAGTCAGCCTCTCTCCAGGCAATTATTGCGTCATCCTACATTACCCCTTTCCCAACTTGGATGGACTCAAATGAAATTTCTTCTTCTCCTTCTCGGTCGGTCGAGATCCCCTTCTGGGTCCAGAGTCATTTCTAAGACAATATGTACATTTTATGACATTTTGGGAGGGAACCATGGTACGAAGAAGCTGCATGGAACCTCGCTTGCTGCTTATTGCCTCCTCCATCCAGAGATACAGAATGGGATACATATATATGGTCGCGTTGGCTGGAATATTACGTATATAATATAGTTTACGAGTAATCATGTCTCTGGAAAGTGGGCACATTATCTTCCCTCCAATCTCAACATTTTCCTGCTTACTCAACCACTTTCCCCGACAGTGTGAACAGCCTCAAAGCAAAGTGAGGAGCAGCAGTATGGATGGAGCAACAACTCTTTGGGCTCGAGGCTCTTTCCCGAAACGACACGACGAAATGGCCTGTTCCATAAAAAAAATCCCCTTTTGCGGAAATAAATCATCATGCTAAAACTAAAAGTAGGTATGGAGGTAGGCTACGGCTACGGAACACAAAAAAATATAATAATATTTTGGAATAAAAATTTCCNATATAATAATATTTTGGAATAAAAATTTCCTCTTAGCCGCCGCATATGGTTGGTTCACTCTTTTTGGTCAAAAACGGTTTGGCTTGACTTAAATACCGCAGCAGAGGTGGATAATTTATGTAGGCGGTGGTGTGGTGGTATAAATTAGATTTCAAGGGAAAAGTGGAACATAACACAACATAATTCTTGTGAGAAAGTCCATTCCAGTTTTTAAAATCCGCAATCCGTTTTGTTGTTGTTTTTCCTGTTGAAAGCATGCATGCAGTTTATAATTATGGATGCGGAGGAAGTCTAGGTATGTATGTGTATGTGAAAGCTAGTGTGGGAAAAAGTTTTTTTCAGCTGGAATTCCATTGCTGCTGGTTTTGCGTGGATGGAAAATTAGGTTTTTTCCAGAGATATCCCGTTTCCGGACTCCCTCCCTCCAAAAGTCTCCAAAATGGGACAAGTTTACTAGCAATAAAACATCTATCGGAATGAACGCCGCCGCCATGCCACCACCACCACCACCAGCACCACCGTCGTCCCCAGATTCGATTCTAGGGTTTTATCAGTTTTTCTCTCTGCCGTAGCCCATTCCTCTCTGTTTGATGCAAAAAGCTAAAAAAAAAAAAAAAAAGATAGAGAGACGACTTCTCGGAGTTTATAGCTGTTTCTGGGAATGAGCTCCAACTTTCAGGGAAATATATATACGGCGAAGGAGCCCGCTACCAGAGTGCTACCGAGGTTTTGAGGAGCAATGGCAAGTTTTTTTTTTATTCTGGGAGGAAATAAAAATACGGCGACACTTTAGAAATGAGCTTGTGGAAATGATTGATATATTGGAGGGAGCGTCTAGACGGGGAGAAATATATATAGTGGAGTAGAGTCGCGCAATGGTGGTGGAGGCACAAATTTGGGCTCGCTACACTGCCATTCAAACTATAAAGGAGGCTAGTCCTGGTTGATCCGCAGTTGGAAGTCGCACTCGGAAAGGATTCCTTGTTCCCAACTTTTTTCGTCCCAAGACTTATCGGTCGCTTTCGCTAAATGCAAAAGTTTTTGGTTGAATATGCATCCTAAGTATATATAAACGAAAAAGAAGAAAAAAAAAAACTTTTGGCGAAAATAAATGTCCTGCATTTGGTCCAAAACACAGAGTACACATGAATGATATCCTTTTTTTTGTTTCGTTTGCTACAAGTCGCCTTGCATTTTCGGTTGTCTTTTGCAGCTTGCACATGTGTCAAAATGATTTAAACTCGAGCGAGAGCCACTTGCCTTGCCTATTGCACACAAACACACACGCTTCCACTCTCACTTTCACTTTTTGTCACTCTCAGTTTTTAATTAAAAGGACGAGAAAGGAGAGGAAGAAGAAACACGCACCAAAAACTCACTTTTTCCTTGCAAAAAAAAATTGCGAAAAAAAATCCTTTTAGCCTTA
Source organism: Dicranocentrus wangi (assembly GCA_036850665.1). Lineage (NCBI taxonomy): Eukaryota > Metazoa > Arthropoda > Collembola > Entomobryomorpha > Entomobryidae > Dicranocentrus > Dicranocentrus wangi. The sequence goes on from JAANSN010005975.1 coordinate 7,272, forward strand.
AAATAAAGTAAAGTCGACTGTCTTTGGCTATTTACCCACTTTCTAGCTTCTTCGATCAGAGTGAATAAGCGTTCGACTGGAAGAGGACGAATTTAATGTAGAAAGAAATCCAATATGCTTCTGTAAACATGGAAAAACATGGCAAGCCGGCCGATTTCTGTTCTTCTCTCAATTTTTTGACATTTGGAGGAAAAAAATAAATGGAGAGTTTGGAGTAGTTTTTATGTCTGCTCGCACGGTTGAATGAGCACTCTCTGGAGGGAACGCGGGAGTGTGTATTTATTCTGGAAAACAATGTTGGAATAAGACATATTTTTGGTTTCCAACATGGAATCGGCATTAAATGGACCTTCCTCCTAAATTTTTGAACAGGCTGCCCATATGCCCTCCTCCTCCAGTTCCAGAGTTCCAGCTCACAAACAAGTATATCATGTTTCACTTCACATACCTCCATAGCGTGTGCTTTTGGAAATAAAAGGGGAACATAATAATGGAAAGCCTCTTTTATGATATTTACCTCAATCCAAAGCCAAGCCAAGTTTTTTTCCCATTCACTTCCGACAAGAAATTGTCTAACACGAAAAGGTGGATGTGGATTGAAAAAGGGAAAGTTTCGCGTTTTCTTTTTTCTCCCGGCTCAAAATAGTCCGATTTAATATGCATAATATGTGGCCCTCTCCAAAGAAAAACTTTTCCGTCACGTCCAAACTACCTCACCTCACCTCCTTTCTTTCTATCCATTTTCTCCGGAGGGAAAAGGGAAGGTGTTTTTCTCAGAGTTATTGTCAGTTTAGTTGGTAGTATTATATATTATGATGGTTGAGTTGAGGTGGAATCACTTTCCGGGGCGCTCTTTAGAGTGTACTATTAGTCGGATAATAACAACCTTTTTCCCTTCGTTTACATCAATAATGGAAGGGGGAAATGGAGGGAAATGTGTGCACGTCGATGCGATCGTACACAACGAGCGAGCGTGCTTGCTCGGCTTTTGGAGTTTTGTTGTTGCAAGGTGAGGTGAGCATGGAACTGGACGTGTAACGACATTTCCAGTGGGCTAGGTTGGAAAAAAATATTATCGATTTCGGAGTTGGAGTAGTAGTGGAACAACATGAACTCTAGTGCGTATAGTGTGCAATATGGCCATTTTGCGGTCTCAATTCTTAACTTATTGTCCTTTTTGTGAATTTACCTTTCAGGTTACTCCGAGGTCGACAACGACTACCGACAACTGCAGCACCAAAAAGTCAAGCGGAAAAGGAGCTTCAAGTCTCCCCGGAGGATTTTTTTGCAGAGTCATCAAACCTCGACCCAAAACTGCTCCTTACAATAATGCAGCAGCATCCAGACGAACTCTCTGCCACTCGCATTAGCATTTTGAGAGAGAAACACTTGTTCCTCCGGAATATTATTATTATTCCCCTTTTATTGCTGCCCACCTTGCTCACCTCCTTCACCACCTCGACACTTACGTGTTCCGTTGATATTTGAGCTTGGTGTGAAGAAATCTACTCTCTGCGGTGGTGGTGGTTTAGTTATTTTTTGTGGGTGAAAGTGTGAGTGAGAAGAGGAGTCAAGTTGAGTGAGCCGGTTTCGGAGAAAATCTGCTGATGCTCGTTCCGAAATGGAGCGTCGCCGGAGAATGCGAGATGATCAAGTTACGTCAAGATGTCATCATCCTCTTCCACTTCTTCTCCTGCTTCTCCTAGTTGGGCTGCCATCCTCGTCAGCCCAGAATAACAATGAGTTTGAGTGTCCTCGCCGGTGTAGCTGTGAGCCGGAGGGGGAGCCGTCCTCCCCACTCAGAACCCCGACCGTGGTCTGCTCCCGGCAAAACTTTACCAGTGTGCCCCCCGGAATCCCGGAATCGACCAAGAAACTGTAAGTCACAAAAAACATCCAGAAAACATATCGACCTCAAAAAAAAGATAATATGCATCATATCAGGATGACGTCCATATAAAGAGTGTGTGAGCGGAGAGAAGATATGTAGTCGCATTTTCTCTGGAAAGCAAAAGAAGTGGGAAAATGGGGGTTCTCCATGCAACTTCCGTTCCATGAAGGCCTCCTCACTTCTTTCCCCTTGTCTTTGATGTGAACTGCGAGAGAGAGAGAGAGAGGATAATGATGATGCTGGCTGACGTAAACCGGCACGGTCCATTCACTTTGTTTACTCAGCCTCAACACTCACTTCACTACAGAGACTCTGAAAGCTGAAAGTCCGACCGAAGCTGGAGGCAAGGCGAGGCGAGGCTGGTTGTTTTAATGGGATCATGAAATCTAAGTTTAGAGAGAGAACCCTCCATATCCCTCCGCACTACACTTCATTGCCTTCATGTGTTTTGGTGTGTGGACTGGACACTCTCTTATTCCCTTTCTGGTGGCTCTCTCTCATTTCAGATTCTAATGGAAAAAATGTGTCCTTTTCATTTTGGTGGACACACCACGAGTTGCTCTTTCTTCGTATAATTTGGTTTTATCTGGACGAAAAAAATTAATTTTGAAAAAGAATCTTGTTTTTTCTCTTTCTGGCACGGGGCCCTACCACTGTCCCGTTATTTTGCGGCTGAGGGTAATGTTGCGAGAATTAGGGAATTTGCATATATTTTGGAGGAAAATGTTAAACAAGGCAGTCATGCGGGGATCGAGCGTTCCATCGCAGCAAAAGCGGAGTAGAGTAGTTATCTCTTCACTTTTCGCAAGACTGGGTGTCTGGCTCAACCGACAGCCAAACTGGATCTGTGCGGGAATGTGAGCCAAAGAGAGCTCGGGCTGGCATCCGGCCAGGCAGCTACTGAACCTCAGAAAATGACACCACATTATTTTCCAATTAAGTGGGTGTCGCGGGGCAGAGGAGGCGAATAAAGCAGGTTATTGATAAAAATATGATGATGAGGATGGTGGTGGTGGTGGTGCTGGTGCTGGTGCTGGGGGATCTTGGAAGGTTTGCGGGTTTAGAGAGGTTGGAGCAAGTGCTCAGTTTTTTTTCTTCTTTTTAATTTCCGGGAGCAGAGAACATCCATCATCGGAGAAAAACTTGTGGAGCAAAATCGAGACATTTTTATGTCGAGATTAGGAGAGAAATTTTTATATTTTTTTTATCGGAATTGGGTTGGAAATGTTTGAGATTGACGTTTCCAAGTATGAAATATGGAGTCGTGGCAAAATACTAAATTTTTGAGGACAAGACACCGTAAAACAAGAGGTGGACTTTATATGCGATAGTTGTGATATTATGATATGACATCTTTATTTATGCCTTTGTCAAAACGTTGGATCTCAACTCAACTAGCCGTTCATCTGGAAGATCTGGTCGCCTGTTAGCGGAGATTCTTTCGAGATGGGACCCGGACCCGCTTGCTTATGCCCAGCGTTAAACCAATTCCAACTGAAACTAAATTTTGATTCTCTACATGCTCATTTGGACACAAAAATATTACCTTTCCCACCGCCGCCGCCGCCATTTTCTATGAGATTCCCATTGTGGAGTTGGGGTCCAGACTTTCCAGAGGGTGGGGGATGCGGATGGATGCGGAGAAAAGCGGAATGCTGAAAAGGAAATCAGAAGTTGAGCGCGTTGTTGACCATTAAAACAGTGGAATTGCGTGCCCAACTTAATACGGACAGTGGAAACCAAACGATGCGTCGATTTCTCGAAATGCATTATCAATTTCGAATTGACTTTGAAATTGGATGGGAGGAACCTCATCTCAAACACAAACAAGGAAGGAAGAAACTAAACCAAGTAAAACATGAGGAACTGGTGCAATACAAGTGGTAGGGCATTATTCCAGGTCAGTATGTCTGGGCGCAGTAAGTTGTCAACGTATGGCGTCTCCTCTGCTTCTCCAAGCGTTCGAGCTCAATCAATTCCCCTGGGCCAGAAGCCCTTACTACCCGAAATTCTTTCTGAGGTGGGATCCGGGCGGGAGCACGCTCTCCTCCGAGGATGGACATGGAACACTCCTCCCGTGGTACGTCTCCAACTTTGGAGTGCAAATCTGTTTCTCCGGAATGCTTCTCTTTTTGCTTACCGTCGGACTTTGGAGTCCAGCTCTGAATACCTCTCAAAATTGGGTAATCACGGTCTCCGTCTGGCTATGCAGCACCTTTTGTTTGATGAGTAGC
>JAANSN010005976.1:0-11395 GCA_036850665.1 Dicranocentrus wangi
GGAATGCATTATTTCCATGTACTTATTATTATTATTGGTTCTGACCTTTTCCCCCCGGTCAATGTTCATTCCATCTTCAGCTATTATAGCACATGCGGAAATATCGTAATTATTCATAAAATCAAATGTTCAACAACTAATAATTAGCATAACCATTGTTATCCACCTTATGCTGTCCACCACAAAATAACGTGTGGACCTGACTTTTGCATCCCGTATGCACAGTAGTACCAGCGAACGACCAAGTTGCTTTGCATTTTTTGCATTGATTTCCTCCACATTCTATTCACCCTCCCAAATGGCCAGCTTTTAAATGTTCTCATTTAAATCAAAGGGAAGATTGAAGAATATAAAACTCGAGTTTGCTGATGAATGTGATTATGATAATTTGGATTTTTGCCTTTAGAACTAAATTGTGGATGAATAATGCATTTTTAAAAAAATATGATAGTAAACATATCGTGGCAACAATTTTATGCAAAAATGCAAAGTAAATTTGAAGTGAAAAGCAAAAATTCAATCTGGACTTTGGACTATGATAATATATGCACTGCGGGTTTCACTCCTTGACAAAGAGTTCATAATATATGCAAATAATAATAATTAATTTAATTAGTGTGTCGCCGTTGAGGGGGAAAGGGGCAAGAGTGGGCTTTGAAATCTCAAAAAACATAATGGAACATACATTAATTTGGAGCAAGTGCGTCACTACGTTTTTGTCGCTGATTTTATTTAACATTGGTAACCGACTAAACCAAAAATGATGACATAAAATATAATCCTATATGACACCACGTCTGGAAGGGTTGGCTTTGGCCGCTCCCCTCGCCCTCGGTTGTTGTTGCAAAGAAACAAACTGGGTTAGACAAACAGAGTTGGTTCTGAAGGGAATTAAATATTTTGCTTAAGATATTTGTTGTTGGACACCTCGGTATATATATAGGGATCGTGATCCTGCCATCCTTACATGCCTATTCATTTGCATTTTTTCAACCAACGACAAAGTACATAGAACTAATAACAAAGACATAATATGCCACAAACTGACATGAGTTCCCCCTGGCTGGAGCCCCCTGTTGTCACTCCCCCCCACCCCACCAGATGATGACTATATTGTGTAGTACGAAAAAAGTGGATTTTACTTGGTTGAGAGCATATTATTTTTTATGCACTGCACTGTGAGCACTAATGCCTCATCATCAACTTTTATCACTATTCATTTTTTACCGAGTAATGCATCCCATAATCAACGCAACGTTTTTTTTTCCAGGCATTCATCATAAATTTTTCCTATTTACAATCCTACCTACACCACGTCGTCGGTCGTCCATCCAGTGCAAGGCTAGCTTGGCTGCTGGGATTTTTATTTTGCAAAACTGTGTCGTTGTTATAATAATCTTGATGTGTGTGGTTTTGCACACAGGAGAAAACGTCCGGCGTTTCCACTATACGACACAGCATATACCTAAGATATGCATTAAAAATATATTTTCATATCTCTGATGTTTACATGGGATCTGGCTGGACGCAGAATATATTATGCGGATATGTGTGGTGAGCGACTGACTTGGCAAATTATTACCCCAGCCTATATATACTATGTAAGTAGTTCGTCGGTAAATTGTTTCTGCATCTCATAATTACGACGTTTTAACATACGGATAGTATTACGCTTAGTAGTGTCAGCATCTTATTACTGCGTAAATGAATGAAATGTGGTGAACAAGTCTACTGGGTAATATAAATGTTACACGACATATTATATGATTAAATGAATATAAGTAAGAATATTAGGAGGACAGTTGATTCAACACTAGTTGCAAGTTGATCTCATGCTCGCATCCTGTCAACCGAGTAAAAAATGACGTTTTTTTACTGCCGTGTTATTAAACCAGCAACAGTTCATATAAAATATAAGCAGAATAATATTACATCTGGTAGTAGCATCATAATCATATCACTCACTCAGCTAGTCATTCACTTGTTGGAGTCCAATTGTTTTGCCTGTTGCATTATTTTTGGGCAGAGGAATTATTTTTGAAAAGAAATTTTTTTGTTGAGTTTAAAAATGATGGAGACTTATTTACTTTGTAAAGAGGAACGCCAAACTGCCGCTACTCCGAGAAATTAGCCCCGGCGTGACACACCGGCATACCAAGTTTGTGATTGGCACGCCGGAGCCTGTCTATAATGACGGGAGTTCCTCAGCGTCGTCAGCGGAAGCGAATTGTCGGGTAATAACTGAAGCGCTACGGGAATTCTCACAAGAGTCGGATTCACAAAATGACAGGTTTTTTATTTTTAAAAAATGGCAAAATTTGATATTTTAAAAGGATTTTTTCTAAACTAAACTAAACTTCTTTTTTTTAAATCAGATCCATTTGCGCTCACTACAAAACCGCATCAAATAACGACCGACAAATCCAGGCGCAACTCCACGGTCAATTCTTGGACACCTTGTACTACCTGTTTAATGGGGACGTCCAGATCCGTCTTTTCGGGGTTTACCAAGGTGGAAAACATTTGGACACTGGCTACATGCCTGTGAAGAAGAAACCCTCATCATCATCATCATCCCTTGTAAGCGAATGCGGTGGTGGCGGAAAGATGGAGATGGAGGTGGTGGGGGAGACTTGGTGTGAAAATGGGGCGACAATGATCTCCCCGCTCCTCTACACTTGGCTCCCAAATACCAACCACGAAGGGATTCTATTTTTCACCATGTCGCTGAGGGTGAGCTCTGTCATTTCTCCCACGGATGATGAGATTGGGGACAAGATGGGCTGTTGTAGGAGGATTTTGGGGGATGAGGACTCAGCGGATGTCGTCATTGTCCCAAAAAATGGTTCGGAGGTGAAGTGCCATGGAATGTTTTTGATTGGTAAGTTTTGCATAGGTAATTGGGGTTCATGATAAGAATAATGTCGGATTTAATTTTATTATTATTATTAATTGCTGATCAGCGCATTCCGAGGTTCTGGCAAGAATGCTACGGAAAAGGCTTTTTGAGGAAGGGCGGAGGAAGAGGATCATCATGGATGACATGTCGGAGTCTGGAGTACGGGCCCTCCTTTCCTACTTGTACACGTGGGATGTGAGGGGACCGCTTAAAAGTTTTGAAATGGCGTTGGAGCTCCTGGAAGCGTCTCACAAGTACGCTATTCCGCCGCTGGAGAGCAAAATGAGGAGGCTGTTGGGAGGGCGGCCAGCTCACTGGTTTTCAGTGGAGCAGGCCTTCCAACTCTTTCACTCCGGCAGACTTGTGGAGGGCTGGGAGGATTTGAGGGCTAAGGCGGTGACAGTTATGAAATCGTAATAAGGAAAACGTCATAATGAGAAAACAAATAATTAGTAAAATAGTTGTGTTTAAGAGAGAAAATGACCAATACAAAGGATTTTTGAATTTTCAATTTTTTTCAGCAAGTCTAAAGATGTGCAGGCCTCTGACGAGTTTAAGACTTTGATGGGGGACAAGTCGGAAGGGCGGAAGGCGGACCTTGTGGCGGATCTGATTTCTGCGCTATTGGCTGCTTGAAAAGAAAAAAATGAAGCTTACAAATTTTGGTTTTAAAGAATTCTTTTGAATTATATGTTTTCAAAATACTCAATTTGTATACTAGGAAAAATGCATTAATTAATTTACACTTGGATTTGTTGAGTGAGATGAGAATTTGCATTTTGACATCCATAAATTGTGAGGGAAAGTTTTCTGATTTCATGCAATATTCTTTTCATTCTGGAAATTTATTACGACACATAGTTACAGTCATATCATCAAAATCAGTTTTAGTATTTAAATCCGGAATAAAGGCGAAAAATGGATTTTCCCTTGATCTTCCTGCATTACTGCATCGGTGCATTCGGCACGATGGTTGGGGTTAAACCTATACTAATCCAAAATATGATGACATGACATAGCATGACCCTGACATCCTGTCTGGAAGGGTTTGGCACAACTTCTGTTGTTAGTTCCAAATTTGAAGGTATGACTGATGACTGATGACAGAAAAACGACATCATTTTCATGTTTTCGTTGCTGCAGTCAGTAGTATAATATGCAGTAGTAGCAAAAACTGGGTCACACTTCTTAATACATATAATTTGCTACAACCTTGACGGGAATCGCTTTTGAAGAGAATCAAATCAGTAATTTATAAAAGAAATGGGTGAACACCTGCTGACCATGGACATTATACATCGTAACCTCTTTTCCTTTCCAGAGTCTTCGCTCCCCTATTTACCTATTTACTGGCTTCAATTTTTTTTGCCAAGTTCAAAATATTTTTTCCAGCTCTCCAGAAAAATCATGATTCTGGTTTTCAAAGGTAAAACGGGTGAAATGTACAAATTCAAACGTACAANGAGTTCAAAATATTTTTTCAAGCTCTCCAGAAAAATAACGATTCTAGTTTTCAAAGGGAAAACGGGTGAAATGCACAAATTAATTATTGTACAAATTCAAGCGTACAAGTAATCATCCGAAAACTTAATAATTTTATATAATAATATTCTCTTATAATTTATCGTCTCAAAAAACCCCATCAATTCTCAATAAGCCCAAATACAATTTAGCTAATTAATTTATAATTGACTAATTGTTATGTGTTTGCATAAAACAAACGAGTGGTCTCATTGCCTACATTATAGTAATAATAAACATATACTAGCAAAAAAATACTATTAATTACACAAAAGTTTCAACATTTTTGCATTGCCTTACTGATTTATTAGTTGATTTTGATACAATGAATCATTCTACATGTATTTTACTACGGCGCCGTTGCATCCGCCACAGTAACACTGGCTCCGTGCCCGTGGGCCGCAACTTGATGTCGCTCCTTGTCAATGAACAGTCGGAGAGTGAAAAAGTACAAGACTTCAATCAGGGACAACATTGAGAATCCGAGACAGAGGGAGAGTACTCCTCCCAAATTCGCTAAAAAAATAAAAACAAAAAATGCAATTGTAAAAAAATACTAAACTAATAAACGGGTCAAGGGTCATAATAAGCTCCCTTCCCTCCACCTCCACCACCACCATCACCAATCAAAGCTTTTTTTTATTCACTTACAAACAAAATCTTCCCAGGTGTACAGCTCATCCCTTTTATACTGCATGATGGAGGACTCTCGGAAGAAAATCCGAAGCACTGAGATGCTTCCAGAGACATAGGCAATGTCGTTGAGGTGGGCGTGGCCCTCGAGAATCGCCTCCCGAATCATTTTGGTCTGGTTCGCCTGCGGCTGGTTGGGAAAGTCGGCGGCCGTGACGAACACGTTGTAGAAGGTCTCGTTGCAGGCGGGGAGGCAAAACTCGGAGCAGCTCTTTTCCTGGAGGGATGCCTTTTTGGATTTGAAATTGAAGACGGAGGATTCTGCGGGGAAAATAGGTAAAAATTATTTTTTTTAAAATTATAATTAATTAATGATAATTATAATAATTACCTTCATCTTTGGTAGTTGCGACCGGAAGTGTCTTTTTCTGAATGATGTCAATCGCCTTCTTGACGCATTCCGTAAACTGTCTCAAGTTGCACATGGAGTAGTTTCCTAATTATTGTTGAATTTTAATATAGTTTTTTTGCCAAAATTACTAATGATTTCCAATAATAAAAAATGAATTGTTTATATATAAAGTTTTATTTTTTGCTCACCTGGAGCATAGTAGCGAGCACAATGACATTCCCGATTAATAAACTCCGTTTCGCACTCGACGATACAGGCGGAGCGGCTGTATTCCGTGTAATAGCGGAGGGGGAACTCGTCGGGGAAAAAGCAGCCCCGCGTTTTGTGACTAAACTCGTGAAGCACTTGGGAGGAGTAAGTTTCAATGGCGGCCACCCCAACTTGGGTTTCCATCCCGGGGCCGATGATATAGCCTCGCTCGGCGACGGCTGGAAAGTCGTCGGCGTTGTGGACCAAAATCTGAAGCCAGACAAAAAAAATAATTATTATTTTTTTGACAATTTTGAAAAGCAAATAAATTTCATTTTTTTGGATACCCTCAATCCTTTGAAGGAATCCGTCGGAATGGAATCGCATCTCAACGTGTCCAACATCAAGGTCAGCCCGCGACTCCTCCCGGCCCCGGCCACTCGGAGGGGAAACGCGTCCTGGAATATGTTCAGCGGAGGGGGCGTCGCGTCCGGACCTCCGCCCCCAAAAATATTGTTGTTCTGGCTGGAGGCTGAACCCACTTTCGGCATGTTTTGCTCCCGACATGTCTTGCTTTCCCGACACTTTTGGAGATACTTGCAGATCCCTGGAAAGAGGTCGTCATCATACTGGCGAATGCAGTTGAAGGAGTCGGTAGGAGTTCCTCGCGTCATTCTCGGACAGCTCCCCATTCTCACTCCGAAAGTTGTCCGTGTAGTCCCAAACCGCCTTTTGGAGGTAGTCAAACTCTGCCTCTTGGACCATCACTTCGAGGTCGTGTTTCCTAAAAAAAATAAATGACATGATCGAAACACCTGAGCCGTGGGTTGCGAGGTGGAGAAGATGGAGAGCTCTATTACATACTTACGCGTCCTTTCTGCTCTTTTTGGTGTCAATGGCATTGAAGGTGCAACAGTAGCCCGAGTCGGTGAGCGTGAGTCGGAAAATGTGCTTGCAGGGGAGCACCTGGGAGTTCCACCGACAATTCTGCTCTTTTTGGTGTCAATGGCATTGAAGGTGCAACAGTAGCCCGAGTCGGTGAGCGTGAGTCGGAAAATGTGCTTGCAGGGGAGCACCTGGGAGTTCCACCTGCACGTCAATAGGTAGTCATCGCACTTCGGGGCGACAAGTCTTAAATATTTGAGCACCGTTTCCGGCTTGATCCCCGTAATCCGCTCGGCATTGAAGTGGTCATTGTTTCTCGCGTCGGGGTCCACCAGGATGGAAATTAGGGTGCGCATTTGAGACAGGGTGTAGCTGAAAAGAAAAAGAAATGAGGTCGTGATGACGATGATGATGATGAAGATGATGAATCATCGGTATGAAAAGCAGCTTACGATTAGTCACACAAAAAATGATATATTAAATTTTTTTTATTGACGATGGCCTTACTTGTATCGACATCCTTGAATAATGAGCTTTTCCGTTACTGCCTTGTTGACAGTGCAAATGGTCACTGCAGGGAATATCACGTTGGTCACCTAAAAGACATAATAACAAAATTTATAATAAAAATTTCTTAGCTTTTGTGGGCACGTAAGAAGGAGCAGATTTCACGGACGAAATGACGAAAAATACATATTCATGAAAATATTGTTTCGGATAATGTTAATGTTCGGATATTGTTTTGTAATTTTTTACTGGATAATTTGTGGTAGCCACACTGGTCAACACTGGATTCTTTGCCCATCGACTCCAAGTCTTGGACATCATGTAGCAGGCGCCGATTATCCCAAAGGCACACCAGCCAATCCAAAAAATCCTGTCAAAAAATAGGAAACATTATAGCAAAAAGTGTTTTTCTCAAAAATTGCAATTTTTCTTTTAACTCATCTCTTTTTTTTATCTCACCTTTCCGCAACGGTCCGCCTTGGCTCTGCCACATACCGATAACCATGGAGGGACGTGGAGGCACAGTACTCCTTGAAATGCTTCCCACACGTCACCGGCTCGTGGTACTATTTGATCAAATTCCTGCTGCTTCATAATCGTTTTGGCGTCCGTCTTTGGGGCAGTTTTCTTTTTGAACTTGAGCCGTCCTGTGAACCGCCTCGAGTTGATTCTCACCACTGGACTTTTGCTCCTCGCGAATGGATTAACAAATGGAGGGTTATTAATAAAGTTGTTAAACCCTCCTCCTCCATTATTATTATTATTTGATAGTTTTGCCTCCGCCGACTTTTGCCTGGCGGGTTCTGACGACGAGTCTTCGGGGGGAACCACACTCCAAATCCCGTAGGAGCCATCTGGACCTCTCATGATCCTTTTATTCGGGAAAAAAGTTGAGCAAAAATAAATGGAAACTTTCGAAACTTAAATAGGGACAAAAAATGAAAAAAAGAGAGAAATATGATTCCCTTTTTGCAAAAAAATGTGCAAATAAATAAAGTAGAGTTTTGTCCTTTCTGCGAAGGCTGCTGCAACACGAATGACAAGTAGAGCGTGTTTGTCCCACCAACTACTTTAAGGACGAGCACGAGGGAAGAGGATATGGACAAAGTGGATGCAGGTGTGTGTTTTCTTTCATATCACCAAAAGTTTCATAAAATATTTATTCGGTTTCCGGTCCAATTTTTTTATCAAGGTTGACAAACCACCTCACCTCACCTCACTTGTGTGACCTACTTAGTTGCAATAATGCACCAGCAATGAAAACAGTTGAAATGTTTTTGTCAATGATGTAAATACATTTTTAATGTGAAATAATAGCCAACCTTAGTCACCATTTCTTGGAGACATGTCAGGGTTATGTTATGTCATATAATATCTAATCGCATTTTTTGGGTTAGTAGGTGTTCAGTGTTGGAAAAAATCAGTGACTCACGCAAATCTCCTCTCAATCTCAACTGCTTTGAGAAGCACAACACTGCTCCCCTCCCTCCACTGCTCACAACTTCGTTGATTTAATTTCATCATAATTTTTCAAGCTTGACTTTTTTACCATTTTCGCCTTCAACTCCCATTTTCTCAACGGCCACACGAATGAAGGGGTCCATGTGAAATGTGAAAAGTTTGACATTGGTCGGGGATTTGCTGTGCTCCAATCCAGGAACAGGAAGAACTCGTGGAGAAAGTTTCTGTTACAGGAGAAATTTACGGGACTCAATGTATTGCTAAAACTGCAAGTGTTTTTCATTAATATGAAATACGACACAAAATTTTATTTAGTTTTTTCCAGTAAACAACAAATAGACTCATTCCATTTCCATTTTTGAAGCAATAAACAACACTCCTTGTTTGCGGTGTGCTTGACGACAAGTTTCCAAGCAGCTCTTCAAATACTACTTGAATACATAATTCGTGGTCAATCTTCAGATTTCCTTAAAAGATATGTTTTTGGACTTTTGTCGCCGACTTGCGTGGTCACGCTAATCACCCCTTTCTCCCCACCACCTGGTCGAAAGCGAGTGGTAGCGTTGATGAGTCCTCCGTCAATCAACTGATGTAACACTAGCTTGTCACGATCTTCGAAAACCAGTGTGGACTGTGTTGGACTGGAGATTAAATATAATATGCTTGGAATTACAGTCACTTTTTTTACCCCAACAAATTTAGAAACGATATTTAGAATTACGATGTGTGTACACACACCTTGGATGTTCTATAATCAAAAAGTGTTTCCACAAACTCCTTCCCGAGATATAGCTCGGAGCTGCGCCATTTAAACCCAAGCACCCGATGAAGTTCGATTTTACCAGATTCCTTTCCATTGCCCTCGAACACAAATCTCCACACGTGTCTCGATGTTTTGTTGAACGCTTCAATCAGCTCATTATCGTAACCTGAGGAGGAAGTTAAAAAAGGGAATTTGTGCTTCATTTCGTCGGCAACAACAATTGATTACAGCTTTGTAGCATATTATTAGAAATACTAGCCCAGGTCCGCTAAGGATTCCGGAAACGGTCCCGCTCCATATTTTGGATTGTATGCGTATGTGGATGGAAGATAAAAGGATACACACTTGTTAGTTGTTGGACTCCAGCCTAAAAAATAAATACAAATATTAAATGTGATGGTACGCCCGTGCCCTTCTTTCTTATCTTTGCCTTGTGCGAATCTTTGTTATTTTGATGGTGTTCAAAAAAGGTTTTTAGAAAAAATTACCAAGTGAGGTTGATGTCGCCACTAATAGTAATAATATCGATATATAATATACCACTCCTTTCCATCCTAAAAAGCTTTCAAACTTGGGAAATAATATTATCTTTTTGGGTTTTGCTAACCACAGTTGATGACGTTCTATTAGATACTCCGTTATAATTTAGCTTGGCTTTAATTAATTCTTAATTGCTTGCTCCTTGCTTAATAGCTGATTCTGCTCGATAAAGAAACAATTATTTGGGGTTATAGTACAATAGTACAACCTTGGGTTATTAATATTTTCACACTTTTTCCAATATTATCAAAACCACTGTAATATCTAAATGTATTCTGGAATCTACTACTATATTGAAATGTGAGATGATAAAATAAACATGAAGCATCCACTACAAAACTTACGGCTGAACATACAATTACAATTTTGATAATTGCACATGAGAACTGAGAACAATTCTTATGAGCTGTAGAATAAATTTCATGATCCTAATTTATTCCGAGCTGGTTTGTACTCCCGAGTAGGAAAGAGGAGAAGTACAGTGGGCTAAAAACTGAGGTTCATATTATTTCAGGTTTCCTCCATAACTCGCATGGTTTTCTAAGGAAGATGTTTGTCTGAAGGAACATGTTAGAGATATTTCATCATTTTAGTTTAGTTGAAGGTGCTCAGGCTAGACGTCAGGGTAAAACGGCAACTTCACACATTCGGATTTCTCCTGTCCATGAAAAATTCTTTTTATGGTTATAAAGTTTCAATCTCAATCTTTCCCTTTTAGACACATTATCTCCCACACGTGGCTTTCTCCTTTACCTCAAACTTCCAAATCAATAATTGAAATGCGATCAAGTTCCTAACTGTGGCCCCCAATGGAGAACACTTATTTTCTCTGACTAGTACTGTTTCCTGTTAAAATACCGGCGTTGTATTAAAATCCTTATAGGGTAACAATAACATGTAACAGATGAGCCATTGTTAGCGGATTTATAGATTTATATAGGTTATCAATATTGAAATGCAGTCAGTTTGCATAGAATAATACCTGGGGGATTTTTGGAGGAATATGCGTACTCGTCCATATTCCGAACATGTTATGTTATTATGATGCAGTTTGAATAGTGTTTCTAAATAATGTGGATAAAATTAGTAATTAGTTGCACTGTCTATTTTTGTTTGTATTATTTCAATAAGCTTTTCATTCGATAAGTTTTCCTTTATTTCCTTCAGCAAGTCAACTGAGGGATTTCAGCATATTAATGAAGCAAAACAGTTTCATTAGGTAGTGGTAGTACGCCATTGCCTCAATCTATCAAAAATCTGCTAACAAATATTCTTTCATAGCTTTTCCCATGATTTCCACTGTCACGTTAAAAACTCCTTCTGCCACAACTCCTTGGAAGGTGGTGGTGGCGTGGGGTCCTCCTTCGATCTTTTGGTGGATTGATAACTTGAGAATATCCTCTTGAATCAGTGTCGTCTGTTCGTATGTAAAACAATAATGCTTCAAATTACTGGTAAAACGTATTACAATTTTTGGATAGTGTTAGGGCAGAAATATGATTTAAATTATTTCCGTAGATTATGCTCCAAATTCCTTAATAAAATATGAAACATAATACTTTGCAGCAATTGACTGATACGGTTC
>JAANSN010005977.1:0-11393 GCA_036850665.1 Dicranocentrus wangi
ATTTATTGAAATTAATAAAAATGATTGGAGTTTTTCATCTCCCACTTGTCTAAATATAGATTAAATACAACACTTATTTTTATAACCTGTGTAAATCCAAGGCCGACATTTAAGCTATTTGCCTAGTTTCCTGATTCCTCGTTGTTGCTGTTCTAACATTATCGGATTTTCCACCTTCGTTTCCCATAATGATAATATATAAATAGCCACAGCCACTTTCTTTTGAAGATATGCAAGTGGGTGTAAAAAACCGGCCTAAACAAGGCTAAGCAAGGCAGGGATGTCGGAATCGAAAGGAAAATATACTCATGGGATTTTTCAGTAACTTTCTTTCTTTTAAAGCGGAATTAAAACTAAAATGCCGTTGTTGTTGAGTTTCTGCCCGAGTTAGAGTTGGACTTTGTACTTTTGATGTTAGAAAAGCGTCGATCTTCTCACAGTGGAAGTGGAAGTACATGTGTATGTTCGTGATATAATACATGATAAAATTCATGAATAAAAATGGGAGAAACGAGCACAACCGTGTAGATTTCCCATTTTTATTTATTTTATTTACGTTCTATCAAATTGACAAGGTTTTTTTCATGGTAGATAGTGCATCACAGGATGACCTATTGTTAACTAATTGTTAACGAAATGATGCAACAATCTTAAGATGTAGCATCATAGACTAGGTATCTCAAATGTATGAATTCAATTTTGTCAGTGTTACTTGATTGACCATTAGCCAATTAAATAAATACGTGCTAGCAATACCACCGATGACAATTCGCAATGCAATTCTTCGGCTTACAATTAGGGGGGGAATGGTTTGGCCAACAAGAGGTATAAGCGTCGCGTGATTGATGTGATGAGATGATATAATATGGATGGCATATGGAGGGAGATGGTGGTACACTCGGTAATGAAATGAACCTGCCTACAAATCCTCCCTCGTATAAGTAAAGTAATGATAGAAGCTAATAAGCTCAAGTTCAAGTGGAGTGTTAAAGACAAGTACTGTGTAATATTCAGCATATGTCCTTTTCAATGATTGAATCTGATAAGGGGCGCATAAGATTCAGGTATGAAATACACATTTATTTCAGCGGATCTGTTATGGGATATGAATATCACCATCACCAACCAGCTTACATAACTTCTGATAGTTCTGATACGTACATGTAATATTTTCCGCAATTATCCAGTACGCGTTAAGGTGTGCCTCTACTTTTATTCAAAACCTTACCACTTTATGAAAGAAGCATCATAAAGGTAATGCGTTACATGAACTAATAGTAAGTGGCATCACATGATCCGATTGGCAGAATTAACAATTCGCAGTATTACCCTTTATTGCAAATCGCTTTCGGGCTTCTTTCGTCTATGCATATTACGTCTGAGCTGCCAATGTAATTAAATAGGTTGAGAGAAAATGGGAAGTGCATTAAATTTGAAATTCACATTTCGGTTTCTCACGTCTCGTCTCATGTTTATAAACTCTCAGACTTTCAGTCAGATACATATTCTCACATCACTACCACCTCTTGCATGGGGGATCTTCCTCCCTACCTGGAACGTAGGTACTACAGAAGTTTACTAACTGGAAGTTCTAGACCACTCTGGTTGCTACTCGTCCTGCAAATACACACTGGACGTCGTTTCGTCCGAGTCACTAAGGTCATTCTCATATATTGCAATATAGTGCACGTCATGAAATTTTCGCGAGTTGAGGATGACGCGATCAGGCTTTCCATGCTCACAAGCTCTTTGTATTCCTGCTCGTGTCACACAAGAAGGAGTGACTTGTGACTTCAATATACCAACCATATCGGTATCTGCACATATTGAAGAATCATTGCATATAGGTGTATCCTTTTCTCACTCATTTTCTGTATGACCGACAAATAAACTGCGAGAGAATTACGTCCGTCCGGCAGGCAAAAAGTTTGTTGCAGTTAGTAACTCTGTCTGTTGGAGTGAATCACGCATCACGCCTTCGCTTCGTGATCATCAACGTCAGCCACAGCCCCCACAAATGAACGAACGAACAAGTTTTCGCCACACCATTGAATATTGCAAAGAGTACATGCATACCTGTCTACCAAAGTGCATAAAATGTGTGTGCGCTATCACACACTCCTCAATGTAAGGTTAAGCATCTCACCTCACAATAAGTCAGGGTAATCCAATTGAGAGACTATGACGAGGGTACATGTGGGTATGCAAATGCAAGGAACGGTTTCCCAATGATCATTTCTAGTTATTCATATTTTCTTATTCGTTACAGTGATGGATATGAGTTTGACAGCAGTTACGTTTACGAATCCAACACAGGTCAAGATACGTAATCCATTCCTTCAATTCCGTCATCCATTTTTGTTGCAAGCTTATCTACACTTTCTTTCCATTTAGCTTGGTTTTGTTACCAATCTTAGGGTTACTTTTAGGTCTACCTAGATTAACATGCGCCTGTCGTGAAAGTACATACATAACTACATGTGTGCTATGCATGTAAGATCAAATCAACGATTTTCCACTACGTACCCTCTACAGTTCAGTAGTTTGTGTAGTCGCAAACACAAACACTCCGCAAAATCAGTACATGAAATACAACATTACTTACTGGCTACAACCGGTATTGCACTTTCGTCTGAAATATGTGTAAATTATGATGACCACGACCACTGGAAGGTGTGTTTCCTGTTTCATAATCGTTTACAAACTGCCCTTTGAACTGATCACACTAAAATGTCTACGGCCTACGCTATAAAGAACTTCGTTGAGAAGTAGCATACATGTACAAGGGGGACTGGTGTCTTTGAGAAGAAATGTATACGATCTCGAAACTATATGCATTATGGAGGCACATGGCACATTACAGTTGTTGTTTTGTGAGTGCATACATGCATACGCTCATCTCTTATACCGTATATCACCATCGGTATCCCTTATCCCACCATCCTCGTTTACAGACAAGCATACTGTTCAATAGGCACTGTGCATAAGACATGTTATAGGATAAGTGTGTTTACATGAAGCATGAAAAAAAATCTCACGCACACGGCTCGTGATATTGGGAAAAACGAGGAAACACATAGGCCAAGCCAAATGCAAGCTAAATGCACCCTTCTTCTCATAACATTGGATTGGAAAAACTGGAACTGTGCTTTGAATAGCATTGATACTATACTTAGATATACATGCATAGCCCAGATTACACATGTCATTTCTCTTTATCAGCCTGTTAGCAAGTGAGTTCTTAATTTGCAAATTCAAAACCATCACACACCACCACCACCGTATCATTTTCCTAGCGTATATAAAATAGAAGTAGACTCGACTTTTCTATTTCACCCGGGGAGTCTTCCCAATCGGACTTTGGACTTTAGGTCGAAGTCGAAACGTCTAAATGACTTTCATGTAAACAACACGCGAAATCCATAAAAACTATTTCGCACAACTTACTAGACACACACAACGCTACGAGCTAAACTCTGTGATCCTGAGAGTGAATCCATAATCCATTGTCATACCAGTATAGATATGCATTTGGAGTATTTCGATTTCGTTAAATGCCAGTGGAATTAGAATATGTATACTGATGCCTACCAGTGATTGGGATGTCTTGCAAATTATTTAATGCTTTCAAGGACCAGCATTATTTGTATCACTCGACTCATATAAGCATAATATTGATTATAATCCTACCGGCTAGGGTAAATAGGAATTATTAGCCCTGCTTGTACTTCAAAATGCACGCCAACGCGATATGAAAAATCATACGGATGCTTGTTCCAAACTTACAACTAATGAATGTCACAAAAATTGTATGCTTGCTTACCTTGGCATGATACAGCTCATGCATAGGTGGAGTCGAAGGTGGTGAAAGGATCGTCAAATCCAAAGCCATGGTGGAAATTCACGTGTACAAACGTCGTACTTTTCCTGATCCAAAATGAGTTTTTCTCAAAATTCTGAGAAACCTGTGCACTTTCTCCACAAATGACAATAGAAAATATATCACTATTGTGCTATGGAATTAACAATGTGAAATAACGAGTATAAGCACTTGTGTGTGTACAAAATGTAAAATGTATCTCTCTCTAGGTTTGTATATATTTTGCTGTAATATAGCTTAGCTCCCACTTGTCGAGGAGGTGTTTCCTGATGAAGCGACTGTTGTCGACTGAACTCAAGGTGGTTAAACACACACTCACTATCCACATCATCCATCCACTCATGAGCTCTCCCAGCCTTTGCCTGCCTTCATGTTTACATACATGATGATACAGAGTGCTCTTTTTTGGTATTATTATTATTATTATGATTATGATTGTAAGTATATTGTGATATTTTGGATCTTTCACAGCTAATAGCGTAAAACTGTGGTGATCCTTGTGATGAGAATGAGATGTGATATAGTTATTAAATTATACAAACAAACAAAACCACGTCAGATCACATACAGCTAATATACTAGAATCAAAGTAGCTACAGTTAATTTTTGTTATACGTAGCCTAACTTATTTCATATTTGCAATGATTATATCCTTCCATAGTTAGTATTTATCCAGATTTCTTGAACACGACACATGACGCAGAGTTCCCGTGTCTTCCTCATGCACCATTGGTTGAATATATGATTGTTCAAAGGTGAATTTTTGAGAATTGCGCATAGGTATTATGCTAGTTCCAAAGTTTGTGCTTGTGCACGTAACAACTTTAGAATCGAAATATGCAACTACCTAAATATGTTACATTATATTCGTCATATCGTCATGAAATGTAAAAGTACCTAGCAGCATATGGACATTTTGTCATTCATTTCCCACGTCCCCCCTTCAATGAATCCCAATAAAATATTTTTGTTTTTTGTATGATATTGATAGTTGTGTGTGGGGGCCGCCGAGAAGATGCTATAATATAGCTAGAAAAACTTTGTATTTTGTATACATACTATACATACTTTAAAGGGTTGAAAAAGTGAAGCTGTGTCCTATGCTATGCTTCTCACAGAGATCAGTTAGTTGGCGGTATGTCTACTAAAGATCCAATGGGAGTTGTGGGTGCGGTTCAAACACCCAATCGTCTGGATGTGTTCACGTGAACAGCAAGTGTTTGCAGCGTGATGACTGCGTGATCATCAGCTGAACACAGCTGAAGAGAGACCCCAAAAACTTGCTACTACTTCGTGTAAAAAAAGCTCCCTAGNGCAAGTGTTTGCAGCGTGATGACTGCG
Organism: Dicranocentrus wangi; assembly: GCA_036850665.1. NCBI lineage: Eukaryota > Metazoa > Arthropoda > Collembola > Entomobryomorpha > Entomobryidae > Dicranocentrus > Dicranocentrus wangi. Next base: position 5,222 of record JAANSN010005977.1, read on the forward strand.
TGATCATCAGCTGAACACAGCTGAAGAGAGACCCCAAAAACTTGCTACTACTTCGTGTAAAAAAAGCTCCCTAGCTAGCTCTTCTAAACAGCAAGCAAATGTAAGTACATAACTGCGTTTTCGAGTTTACTTATAGTAGGAAGGAATGAAAAGGAATAGGAACACTACTTGCTTGTAGCATAATAGCAGTGCAGTGTGTCATGTATTTATTCTGTATTCCTCTGAACTCTGCTCTGGTTGCTGCCTAAACCGAATGCAAATGCGACGTAGACTCTGCATTGCACGAGTAAAAGTACTATGCGTTGTAGCATCATATTAAATGTACATTTTAGATTTAAGATTGTTTGTATCTGTCACGGTGTGCCATGTATGCATGTTGTTACCTAAGCGGGAGTAAAATGGAAAGAAAAGGAACAAAACAAGAAACAAGTCCCAACCCCAATATATCTCATTCAATTGCAACATGCCCCGTCGTTGTACAATAATTGACAATATTATTATTATTATATGCTTGCAGCATAATTGAGCATTTATTAGAGTTTTTGAGAATCTTGGATAATTATGTTGGCTTACAAACAACATGATGAAATATTAATACAAACTCATATACAGTGATACAGTGTCATGCTTTTGCTAAATAATTAATTTTGCACTTTCACTTCACTTACTATTTTCACACTTATGAACATTTACTGGTACCACCATTTCTTACAAAAAAAAGTAAAGCGATTGGCAATTCTCTCGGAAACGCTAATCTTTCAAGAAGTAATCATCCGTATCTTCGCGTCTAGAATATCTTGAAGGAAATAAGATTCCCTCTGAGCGCTTCCAATCTCTGTTCGAAAACAAGCTCTTCATCGACTTCAAAAATGTTTCGGTAGACGCATTTTCAGGGAGTAAACATTGATTAATTAAAGCTTCCTTCAACTGACTGAATGTAACAAAACCATAAATCTGATCTGTCGCCTCGCATAAATTAACGAAAAAATCTTCCAGCCAGTGATTCACTGTCAGAGTTAATTTTTTAATACCCCCTTCGCGTAGTTCATGATCAGGTCGTACCTGCTCCAATATTTCTCTAACTTTTTCATCTTTCATCATGTGATAATTGCCGAAAACATCATTTCCCACATATCGTTCCACAGTGGGTTGACTTTGGACCTTTCTTGACGCATTCATACGCGCCTTTTGGAAAATAGAGCGTCTTTTTGGTCGTACGATTTGGGAATTCTGTGAGGATGACGAGTTCGAGTTGGCATTGCTCTCCTGTGATCCAGTGGATTTTTGAGACACTGACAACTCATCCCTTGCGCTTCGCGGTAAAGAAGGAGAAACCATGTTTTCAGACTTCTCAGCAACCTTCTTGGATTTTTTTGTATACATTAAGTGATTCATTTGTATGATTTGGTTAACTGGGCTCAAGTCAACCGGAGTCCTACACTGAGGTTGAGGTTGTCGAAGAGGTGTGGATGTAGTAAAATGCGTCCGGTTGGTGTGCGTTTGGTCTGCTTCTACTATTATGGTACCTTCGCATTCCTCGCGTTCAGTTTGCTTATTGATTTGCCCGTTTTCGTTGCTTACTTTTCGTCGTTTAACCTTTAGTTCAACATTGTCAGCAAAAGCGGAATTTCGTGGTGTTTGGGTCCTACTTTCCATAGGCTGCAATAGTCCGGCAGGCATTTTCACCCTATTAAAGAATTATATATACTATAAGATTTAGCGTCCATAACTTAACGATAGTTTACTAATTAATATAATCAAGCATTACTTAATTAGGCTTACTTTGGGAAAACATCCCTCATTGTTAGCTGCTTCTTTTTAATCTCCACGACAGAAGGCTCTGCGTTAGCTGATAAACACGAAATATCAATAAACAATTCCGCCAAGAAGTACTTCGATTGAAAACTAACGAATGCAACTACTTTAGAATAAAAAGAATCGCGTGCGGTTTCATGTAATACTCTTACTATTTGTGTTGTCCATGTTGCTTGGAGCTAGCAGGCTAAAGTCTAATCTAGTTCCAAAATCCTTTCTGCATTTGGCCCACCTACGTCTTCTTTCTACTTCTGTCATTTCTACAGTTTCCTCATCTGATTGAGGAGGCACGTGGGAAGACTCATCAGCGCCTCTTTTCGTATCTAAAATAAAAATAAATCAAGGATTTATGCAAGGTTGTATTGTAGCTGTACTCTAATTCGTAAATGATATATACTACTTGTATGCATCAGCGCATCACAATTTGGGAATTGTCTTTATATTAGTTATTATCTACTGCATACGTTCAAAGAAATGTATTTTGAACCATAAATTCAATATATAAATAATAATAATATTTTACTAATTGTACTAACCACCCCCTTTCTTCCTAGTGCTACTAGCTTTCTTCCGTTTGACATTTGGCGGAGCCATCTTCTCCCGTTCCGCTCGAGCTGCCGCAGCACTTTGACCCGCTTTAAATTTCTTGATCTTTTCTTTAACATTCCGATCTATGTCAGCCCAGATAGCGGCAATGGACGGTGGTTCAGGGAGTAAAGACGTGCCACTGTCAACAACACTATTATCTGAAAACAGAGAAAGTAACTCACGTTTTTACACTCAACAAAAATGTATTACAATTACAAGCGTACTGTGCTATGACTAACCTGTTAAAATGGTAGACGTAGACGTCACACCTCCGACCACATTGGGTTTGAATGATGCGGATGGCGACCGCCTGGTCATCGGCATTATTACACTTTGTGCAACTGCAAATATACAAAAAAATAACCTCTCCCGGAAATTGTTGATCTTACTCGAATAATCGGTGGTGGGTGGTGCGTGTGGTAATAAATTCACTAAACAAGGACGTCGGATTACAAGTTACGTAAAAGTAGTTGAATGAGATTTTGATTGGAACTGATCAGCAGATTTTGGATGGAAGCATTTAGCGAGTGAATGAAGTCAACAACACCATCGCATCGATAGAGCAGCATCTAAAAACTAAACAAATGCACACAAAAACAGAGCAATAATAGTGAATAGGCAGGCAGGCAGGCGAAAGCACTTTCTCGTTTCTGTTTCCTTCGCGTTCGCGGGATATATATTACAAAAAAGAGATGTTTTTGTAGCACAGCAGAACAGAAAATTTTCTGTCACTGTCAGTCACCAACCTCCGCTCCGCAACTCCGCACTCCTGCTGCTGCTGCTGCTGCTGCTGCTAGCTATTCTATTTCTCATTCATGATGTGAATTTGTGATGCTATGCATTGCATAACATGGCGTTGTTGCATGGAAAATGTGGAACAAAGCAGGTGGTCGGTCGGTGGTGTGTGGCGGTGGTGTATTCTATGCATTTTAGTTGTAAAAAATAGTAGATGTGTAAGTAAACTACTTTTGGTTGTTGGTCATTCATGATCATGATGGAAATGTCAGGCGGCAGGCCAGGTCATTTGATAACCAAAAGCCAAATATCCATGCATACCTTCTTTTCCCTCACTTCTTTTGCCCTGTACTTATAGTGTGGAGAAAATTCTACAAATTATAAATACCTATAACTAAATAAATTGTGATTATGACTCATGATCTAAGTATTTACGAATGGTTCTAACTAACTAGACAAGATATTAGGGACGTTTTCAAACTCAATCTAATTCTTTACTAATGAAGTGAAAGCCAAAATAAATGGACCCATAGACAGTGTGACCCATGGATGGGCGCAGCAGTCATCAAAGTGGGGCAAAATTGGAGAGTATACACTATTACACATCTACAGATTTTCTTTTCATGCTTTGCAAATTAAACACGTAGTGAAAATGAAACAAACAACAAAGGTGCAAAGTAGGGAGTTCTTTCTCCACTGCTTCACTAAATATCGTTGCTTCTTGGAAGCAAGAAGATGCATATCCGTCTGATTTAGAGCTTCTTTGTTTGTTTGTAGTAATCAGTAAATAATGCTGTTGACGATATTGATATTGAATTAGCCTGCCGATGTAAAAACCGCCCTTTGGCAGATGTAAAAACTGTATAGGTATGGTGTGGAGGGTGTAGTGAAGAAGTGAACAGAGGATATTATGAGGATGTTCAGATTGCGAAGGAGGAATAATAGGCAGGAAGCGTTGAAGCGTCTACGAAACTGTTTTGAATGAGGCTGTGGGGTGGTGGCTGCTGGTGGCTGTGACTTTTAGCTTTTATGAACTTACGATTGATAGATGGTTTGTTAATTGTATTCATCCATTTGTTCATTTATAGTTGACATTTGCGTATAATATGTTAAAAATTCAAATTATCTAGACTCATCACATTTCATTCGCCGGCCGTAGTAGGCTGTTTATTACCTGCTTTAGGTATATACATTCTTTGCGCATCCCTCGCCCTGCCTTGACAAAATAAAATAGACGAAATGGGTGGAACTGTGGGACATCATCACATCAGTATCAGTGATATTATCGTGGAAAGTCTTAACTGATATTCACAAAAAAGTAGCAGCGCAGCGCATTTCTCGCAGTGGTTGCTGTCTTAAATGGAAATGCCAACATCCAAATTAATGCAAATGCAAATATGCAGTGAGATTGATTGTGAGTTGAGGAGGATGAGTGAGTCTGATTGTGAGTATATATTGACATGAGTACCCTTCCTTACGCTTACCCGGTTATACCTTCTTCTCGTATTATAAGAAAAGAGGGTGACAGTGCAGTGCAGTGGCAATAAAGTAGCATACGTAGGTACACTTTTACAATTTACTCCTCCTCCTGCCTACTTCCTGGTAACCAAACTATAAAACCACTCAAGGCAAGTGGCAGGCAGTGGCATGCATAATAAATCAATCATCTTCAGGACAGGATCGAATGCTGCTCCTTTCATTAGCCCTCCATCTCCACTTCATCAACTACTAACCCACACTCACATCACAATTCACAATTATAATTTTAACAGTTGAGCACGCTTGGTGCTTGTAAAATTTGAAACTCAATCCACTGCTGTGAGTCCTGCGCATGATCCTTGTAAAACATACGGAATTTCTGCTCGTGTGAATCGTCTTTTACAATAAATGTGAAAAAAGAGTAAAATTTCTCCATTTTGCGTCGATTGCAACAATTAAACTTCGCCTACAATTTAGTGCTTGCATTTGCAACACAAGAGAATACAGTGGGTTGGGTGGGTTCTCTCTCTAAAAACTCTTGATTCTTGAAACTATTTGTTCAGTTTTGAGGATATTTCGTTCCCTTTCTTTCGCTCACAATCAGGTTGTTGTAGTCCCTGGGCTATAATTAAATTCTAAATGGATAGTATAACAATATCTCAAAGTTATACCCACCATCAATTCCAGAGGAAGAGGATGAATACAAAGCTAAAGGTACAAACAAACATCTGTAACAAATTACAAAAACACACGCGTTTGCCTGGCCTCGTAAACGATTTTATTAAAAATTCCTTTACTCATCAGCACAGTCAGCACTAAATTAATTACTAAAATTACCAACATCTTGACTTGATTCCGATTTATCGGATTTATGCTCCCAGAGTGCGCAGTGATCAATACACTATACAATCCGCAATAATCCGCATGATATTGCACGTCAGCGTCACTCAAGTCTCAAGCTTATATTATGCAATGCATTTATTAAAGTTTTACTTTTATAGGCTGCGAATAATTATGTCAAAATTACGATGCAACGCACTTGAATATGAACCGTATCATATTTCTATCCCCATCCCCATCCAATTCCCAATATAACTGTTTTAAATTAATTCTAATTGATTGATAAACGAAATCCCCGACGCATGCAAAATGTAAATTACATATTGCAGGGTTGTTGGTCTGTTGGTCATGCGCATGTCATAGTCATCCATCTTGGGCTTGGCTTACGGTGAATGAGGTTGCGATGCAGGGATAATTCTTAGCAATTTTATCCTTAAGAAATGCTGATTGTTATTGAGCGAGAGTTGAAATTGATTGCGAACTAGTTGCACAGTTGCACTATTTTGCTTGAATGGCATGATGATATTCACGGTGATTTTTTTAGCTATCCGTTTTTGTTATCTGCTTCATTTTGCACGAACGCAACTGAATGACCATTTGGTTGAGTCTGCCTGACTTTACCCTACTAATGCAATAAATTATATAATACCAAGTATGTATTGAATCGATAATATCGATATACGAGGGAGGAAGGCATTAACTGTTAGCTCACAAG
>JAANSN010005978.1:0-11392 GCA_036850665.1 Dicranocentrus wangi
CGTCACTTCAGTTTGTTTCTTCATATTATTATTACGTATTGCATACGGGAATAAACAATTTTGACTACTCGTTTAGGTTTAAACCCACTAAGCCAGTTGGGGAACCTTGGAGGTTTGTTAATATCAAAATATTAATAAACCAGTTTTTGTGTTTTCAACAACAAAAATTCTGCATTTGCATGTCGCATCACTGAAAAATTACCAAAGGCGGAATTCCTGGGCTGAACTTGGGGACTGACCTCATGGCCAACCTTGGAGGTTCGTCAACTCATTTTTTCATATCACGTGTATATTGCATACGCGAGTAAACAAATTTTGACTACTGATTTAGGTTTAAACCCACTCAACCAGCTGGGGAACCTTGGAGGTTTGCTATTATAAAAATATTACTATTAGCTTACCCGTGTCAGTTATACCATATAAGTCTGAAAATATAATTTGAAGGCATGAATCCGCTGAACATGCTCGGGAATCTGGGCGGGATGAACCCGATGAACATGCTGGGTGGGCTCAACCCGATGGCAAGTCTTGGACTCGGGACCGATCTCCTCGGCAATCTAGGAGGTTCGCTATAAATTTCCCAGTTTAGAACACGTTCATACGCAGATAGTCTATACGTATTGTCGATAGTCTATATGAATTTTCACATTAACCTGATCTGTGTATTAGGTCTGAACCCTCTCGGGAATCTTGGCGCTGGAGCAGACATCATGGGCGGTACTACATTACTCCGTTTTCATTTCCACACCAAAAATGTATAAAAAAGTATGTTTAAAACGATTGACATGTTGTGCAGCCCTGAATCCACTGTCAAAGCTGGGCCTGGCTACCGACGTGATGGCCAACATGGGCGCGATGAACCCTCTCTCCGCCCTGTCCAACCTAGGCTCCATCACTGACCTATCTGCCAAAACAGGACTTGGCGCACTAGGACCGCTGAGCATGCTTAGTGGACTAGGCGGTGGACCACTCAGCGCCTTTGCCGACGTCGGACTTGGCGTGACCACTAATGGTCCGTACAATTTTGCCTAACAATTTATACACTCTTCATTCATTTCATGTTTCTAGTCATTATTTTGAATTATTATTGTTAGGACTTGGAGGGATCCTTGGGGGGTTGACGGGTGGGAAAAGCGGACCTCTTGGGATGATCGGTGGACTCACTTCCGGTACGATCATCATGCACACAATACCTCTATTCAAATTTAATACAAACTCATCAAGCTCAAATACTCGAATCGGTGTCAATGTTTTAGGAGTGTTGGGGTCATCGGGGGTGCTTGGAAATCTCCTTGGTCCGGTAGGCTCAGTGTTTGGAGGACTGGGTGACTCCATCAAGGGCCTGACTGAAGGTAACCAGAAAATGTCAAAAATAAGTCACTATTTCAGTACTTACGCATTGACATGATATAATAATAATTGTAATAACAGGTCTTGCGGGAGGTCTCGTTGGAACGCTTGCGGGTGACGGTGGAATAGCGGACTCCCTGGGGGGACTGTTAGGTGGAGCTCTTGGCGCGACGCCTTTAGGCGCAGCCTTCCAGATGCTCGGCCCAGTGTTCTCCGTGCTCGACCCAGTGAACGCAGTGGTGGCAACCGTCAACGGACTGGCGCAAGGCCTGCCAGGGATAGGTCTCAGCTTGGGCCACCAACTCATTGGAGGTCTCGCTCCCGTCATTGAGTCCCTAGGGATCGGCGGTCTCGTCGAGTCTGTGGGACTCGGCCCTGTGCTCGACACGGTGTCTGGAATAGCCGATTCCATAACGGGAACTGGAGAGGCTTTAATCAGCGCCTGGGACACTGTCGGCAATGGACTTATCGAAGGAGCTGCTGTCGCGCTTACCAAAGTTGGACTACCCCCAGAAGTCGCTAAACTCGCCGCTCTCGGCTCTCAAACCGCCTTCAACGTTGAGAGCTTGAAGGGGAAAGGGATCGGGCTCGGGATTAGGCTCGGCTCGGATCTCATCGGCTCTACTTTGAACGGGGGTAGGCATCGTGGTGCTGGCGCTGGGCCTAGTCCCCCTGGCTTCTCCCAGTTTAGCAAGTTTATGAACACGGATGGGGTGCCTTCCAACGCCAAAACCATGTACGGCATCGCTTATCCCGGTGCTGGGAACGGCAAGGACTTTTTCTTCCCTTACGAGTCCCTCACCAGGGCCATCTTCAAGACTGACATTGGCTCTCTTGTCGGCTTCTTCGAGCCTGGCGTTCCCGGCAAGTATGACAGGTGAGTCCCAAAGTATACTAGGTTGCTCCTGCTCCAATGAATTGGTGACATTATTATTACTCCACCAGGTTCTACCCGGACAACGAAAACGACGCTTCAAAGTACTACGAGCAGCGAGGGAAGATAATCCCGGACGGGTTCAAGCAGCCAAAGCAGGACTCGGAAACGGGGATAGCAGGGAAGTTCGTGAAGGAGAACGTGTTTGTTCCAGAAGCGACAGCCCACGACGCAGTGCTCCACCCTGACGACATGCAGGCGGGCAACGTGTTTTGGACTCCAGCAGAAACGACCAAGAAGGCGCCAAAGAGACCTACGAAAACGGCTGACGGGAAGAACATGGTGTACGGCTGCTTGATGAACGGGATAGACCAGTCTCCCCACATGTTCGTAGCCGAAGGGGACACTCTGTCCGGCTTCTTTGTTCCAGAGGACCCTGACCACCCAGAGTATGTCCACACGCCGCACTGCGTTCTCATCCCTTCGCATCCTGCTGGTCACGCTGTGATCGTGTTTGACAATCTCAAGGAGGCCGAGAACGTTAAGGAGATCAGGGGAGCGTTCTTCGCTGACGCCAGCAACCTCGCTGTTGCTGTCAGCGGGACCATCAACAAGATTGACGATGACGGGAACCAGTTCTCCTTCGTTCTGGATAGACCTGCCGTTGAGTTTGTGTTTGTCAAGGACCACCCTTCCACTAAAAACGTGTGGGCCCCGTTCCTGAACGGGCAGGAGTGGAAGTACGTTCCGCCACCGGTTAAGCCGCCCCCACCTAAACCAGAGAAGCCGGAAGCCCCTCCTCCTCCTCCAAAAGAGAAGAAGGGCGGGTTACTAAACTTGAACGTTGAGGTGAAGCTGGGTGCAAGCAAGCCTAAAGAGGAGTACGGAACCAAAGTGACGACTACGAAAACGGAAGCGTTTTTCCCACGCGGGTTCGCGATGGAAGGCGCCTTCATCCCTGTGGACATGTCCGTCAAGTACATTCCAATGTCGGGAACGCTCCTCCCCGACAAACCAGCTGCCATGTGGAAAGTTGTGATTACGCACAGGGACAAGAATTCTCCGAAAATCGCTGCTCCCGTCGCCTGCTTGTTCGTACCGACGGGGTACACGCATGGTGACGCTCTCGTTGGAGCCCTTGTCATGGACTCTTCTCAGGCCGCTGGGGAGTTTAAGGTTATCGACAAGCAGAAGCCCACTGAGCACTTTTGGACTCCGGGCCAGGAGCTCTGGATCCCTGCTGGATTTGCCGACAAGGCTGCGAAAGAGTGGGACAAGTCCAAGGAAGGCGACGTTCCTGGCGTCAGCAGAGAGCCTGCCGTCCCTCCTCGCAAGCCTGACAACTACTACTTTGGGCCCAAGTTTGAGAACACCACTGACATGACCAGCAACGTGATTGCCGAGTTGCCTCATGAGTTCACCTACGGGTACGTGTACCACGACACTGCCGCTCCCGGGCCGCTCTTCATTCCTGAGGTAAATACCAACAAGATGTCTTGGTAAACGCTAATTACAAATATTGAGTATTGAGTATCACTAATTACAATCACAATAACGCGACGTTCATGTTACAACAGGTCGGTGGCGTGGGCGTGTTCGCGCCAGGAGACGGTGGCGACCCGCAGAAGGTGTACGTGTTCCCGAAGCGGCCCGGGTCCGAGTCGACGTACATAGTTCTAGCGACCCCAGACAGTGTGCCGGACGGGACTGCAGGAACATTCCACACGGCGACGATAGACGGGAAGATATCGGAGCAGTTTGTGAGGGGCCAGAAGCAAGGGAACTCGCTGGAAACGGCTCCAGACACTGAGATCATCCCGGGGTGGAAGTACGCTACGACCAAAGTTGTGAGCAAGGACCAAGTTGATGGGAGCACGACCCCTCCGGAACTGCTCCAGACTACTAAACCAACATTGAAGTACGCGCTGGTTGACATTGGAGGTGGGTTCAAAGGGGTGATTGTGGAAGGTGCTGCGTCGCTGTGTGACGCCAACAACCCGCTCTTCCAGGAGTTTCTCCACTTTAGGGCTCAGCAGTCTGGGGACGTTAACCCCTGGGGGGATGTGCTCGTCATTGACTCAATAGCGAGGAAGGATAAGGATGCCAAGGGCAGGACTGCTGACGACACTGACAATAACAAAAAGCTGTCTCCCGGGTTTATCGCCCCTGTCAAGGAGATGGCTTCCAAGCTCCTCGAGATGATCCTGTCCGGGTTCAGTCTGAGCAACTGGGCGTGGCCCATGGCCATCGAGGCTGACACCGGGAAGACCTCCACTAGGAAGGTTGGGGAGCGGGGCAACGTCGTGTCCATGATGGACTACAGGGCCTTCCTCCAGACCAAGTACATCTGCAAGCGGGCTGACGTGGAAGGGAAGCAGGTTAGGCTCCTGGCTCAACTCGACGCTGAGCCCTTTCTCACCGTCAAAAGTCACAATCAGCCGAGGAGGGAGTGGCTCGATGCTATCAAGGAGAGTGGTCAGAGCATCGTGCTTCCCGTCGCTGAAGGCATTCTCGGCACCTTCTCCCAGAAACACAAACTCGACGTCTCCGAAATGTCCGGGTTTGTCAAGTCTGATTCTGGGGGCAAGTTTCCCGACTTCATGTCCATGTTTCCGGGTGGGAAGAGGAGCAGGAGGGAGGCTACTGGATCGTCATCATCGTCAGACTGGACTAAATCTGCTTTGTTTAAGGACTGGGGGGATAGCCACTTGTGCGATGAGATTCAGCTCGATGAGCTCACCGCTGCTCAGGCCATGGCTGCGCTTGACGAGTCGTCCAGGTCCGGGGTGGACATCGGGCTCGAGTTGATTGCCAACGTTGGGTCTAATCTCAGCTATCCCGAAATGGCTGGCAAACTCCTGGAGAGCGTAGAGAAGAAGCAGGACGAGCCTCCCGGCAACGCGCTTGATGCGCTTGGGACCACCGGTAAGCAATTTGCAGCACTCACAGTTGTGTTATATAACTTTCGTGGTAACGTGGTTTCATTTGTCGTTTGTGTGTGTCCAGACTTGCTCGGAGGTGTTAGCGCCATGGTCAAGGGTGGGCTACAGAAGAAGCGGGAATCGGAGGCCAAATCGCCGCCGGCTAAGAAAGCGGGTGGTGGTGGTTCTGGGGATGGTGGCGGTAAGGTCTCGGCTGACGCTCAGGCTTCAGCCGCCGTTGGAGATGATGGTGATGGTGATGGTGATGATGATCCCGAACAAAAGGGGAGGTCCATGGGTGCGGGACAGAAAGGGAAACCTGCAGGAAGGACCATGTCAGCGGAACCACCACCGAAGCAGTCCAAACAGCAGCAAGGGAAGGCTGTTCCACCACAACCGAGTTCGCCTCCCAAGCAAGGAAGGGGCGTGCAAGCACCTCCTCCTCCTCCACCACCACCATCACCAAGAGGTAGCACATTTATTATCCGATATTATTATTATTATTATTATTATTTACTAACTAACTTGGAAACTAATGAATTGAATTGGGCAGGGGGAAGGGGGAGGAGGAAGCGGGCTACGACGAAAAAAGGAAGGTCCCACGCTCGGAGGTCCAAGTCCGGGAAACCGGGAAGGACGATGGAAGAAGATGAGGAAGCAGGTACGACAAATTCACTTCACCTTAGGAATTTTCAATTTGCAATCGATTACAGTGAATAACCGTGTGTTTAGGGATGATAGGAGGAGCGGAGAACATCCCGGGATGGAGGACACAGCACCGTGACCTGAAGCCAAACGCGACGTTGTCAGACAGCGGTCTGATTTACTACGGGCTAGGGAACTGCAAGCAGGAAGGGGTTCCTCCGCTGAGCCTCTTCGAGTCCAACTACGAGTCCGACGTCATCAACTACTACCTCAAGGTGCTCAGGATCGACTGCATGGCCAACGCCAGGGAGAAGATCATGGACCTGTTCAACAACGGGTTCCTCGTGTTCGGTGGAGACGCCAACAACTACTTTGACGTCAAGAAGGATCCTAAACTGTAAATCCACAAACACACATTACACATGTTTTTAGATTACTATGGGTAGAAAGACACTAAGACATTGACAACCACTGGTCCTGGGGTTAAGAGTTTCCCATCCTGAACCCAGTGGTTGTCAATGTCTTACAGTGTATTTCTACCCACAGTACCTCTAAAAATGCATATAACCTATTTTGTGTTGTAATGCAGGAACGAGCAGCGGTTGACGCCGGAGGAGATAAGGAAGCTGTCGCTCGCGTTTGAGCTGAGCGCGTTCTCGAAGACGTACCACGAGCTGCGCAAGAAGGGCTTCCCAACCTCCGGGGTGATAAACGAGCCAAACACGAACATTTCGAGGTCCGTCGGGTTCCTCACGGAGCTCTCGCTGTACTACATCCAGAGAGCTCGGAAGGTGAGCCCCGCCCACTCGGTGAGACTCACCAGGAACCTGCTCCGCACCCTTCGAACCGTGCTCACCAAGCTCAGCCAGGACGCTGTCATCCTGGAGGACAAGTGCAAAGACTGCTCTTTCGACCAAGCCATCACTGCCGGCGACAAGTTCAGGATCGTCTGTCTCATCGAGTTTATTGTGCACGGGATGGGGCCCTTTGAGAAAGGGGAGAAGCAGCTCAAGCCCAGCTTCTACTCCTTCATCAAGCTGAACAAGGACGGGATCAAGATGCGCATTACAGAGTTTGAAACTCACTTTCCCAAGAAATAAATAAACAAATTAATTAATTAATCTTATCAATAAACCAAGTTTTTTTTATTGAAACAAAGGAATATCATATTCTCGCGTATTTATTAATAGCATGTTTTTATGTAATCATATAAATGCTGGTCGTAAAACGGGATTAATGACGCGATACAGACGTATTTTTTTAGCACCCATTGTGTGTATCTCTTTGCGAAATATAGGAAGCATGAACCAGTTCCGTGCTTGTTGGCAATTGCTCCGTATTATATTCGGATTATTTTTTTATGTATTAAAATGCTTCCTCCTCCGTCGTGAGTGTCAGAGCCGTGATGCTCTCCGCAACTGCTCTCCTCGCTGTTGTTCTAGTTTCTGGGTTCACTGCTGCGGTTTATCATACAGATCTGGACTGGATAGGGACGGACGATGACCATGATGAGCCACGTCTACTTGATAAGTATTAATTACGCTCTCTATATAAAATTGTCTTTTCTTTTTGGGTTTGGTTTTCTAATTTGTCGTGCTTTTTCAGTGGTGGCTGGGAGGCGGGAGCTGTCGGGAAGCGGATTGCTAGGGTATATATACATATATGCACTACAAACATGCACATCTAGTTGTATTGTTTCTATAAAATATTGTTCGTTTTTTAGAGTCTGACTGAGAAGGACAAGTCTGAAGATGAGAGCAGTAATAATAATAATAATACCGTGATATCGTACGAGAAAACCATTGTCAAAACTAGGAAGAAGAGGATCAGGGCGTACAATCACACGGCGCATGCTAGTGACCGGGAGGATGAGGTCGCTGGGGAAAGTAATACAGATCGGCAAGAGGTCGCTGGGGAAAGTGATACAGATCAGCAAGAGGTCACTGGGGAAAGTGATACAGACCAGAAAAACGGGACTCGGGAGAGTGCAACCAATTCGAAAGAGGTCTCTGAGGAAAACGGAACTGCTCAGATAAACGGGACTCTGGAGAGTGCCGCAGGTAAGAAAGGGGTCACTCAGGAGAGTGCAACCAACCAGACAGAGGTCACTCTGCACACATCATCAGAGGAGAAGTCTCAAGTTATCGTAACAAAGTGGAGGAAGAAGCGGAAGAAAAACAAAGCGGAAACAAGTAGCGGAGATGTGAGAGTGGCAGAGAGTAAAAGTGGGGAAATTCAGGGGTCATTCGGCTCATCTACTCCTGCTAACGACTCCGAGTCTGGCGAGTCCAACGAGGAAGTGCCTAACGATGGAAAGCAGGAAAATGTGACAAGCGTCAGTCGGGAAAATGCTACTAGTGTGGAAAACGTCACTGGGGAAAGTGCAGCAAATCAGAGAATTATCGTCAGTGGGGAAAGTAGTCCAACAAATGAGACCCTGGCTTCATCCGCAAATCAGTTAGCGTCCGTTAGTTCCAGCAACTCGGAGTCTTGGGATTCAGAACACGGTCAGACGTCCTCGAGTTCCTCTCAGCATTCATCAGAGGAGAGCTCCCAAGTCACCGTTTCAAAGTCGAAGAAGAAGCGGAACGAGTCCAACGAGGAAGTGTCTAACGATGGGAAGCAGGAAAGTGCAACCGATCTGACAAGCGTCAGTCAGGAAAACGCGACTAGTGTGGAAACCGTCACTGGGGAAAGTGCAACAAGTCAGAGAATTGCCACTGGGGAAAGTGCAGCAAATAAGAGAATTATCGTGCCTGGGGAAAGTAGTCCAACAAATGAGACCCTGGCTTCATCCGCAAATCAGTCTCAGCACAACGCGTCCTTTAGTTCCAGCAACTCGGAGTCTTGGGATTCAGAACACGGTCAGACGTCCTCGAGTTCCTCTCAGCATTCATCAGAGGAGAGCTCCCAAGTCACCGTTTCAAAGTCGAAGAAGAAGCGGAAAGAAAAATGAGACGGAAGAAATAAGTAGCAGAGGTGATAATAATGTGACAGAGGGGAATAAACCAGTTGGAATTCACGGACGCTCATTCGGCTCATCTACTACTAGTGCTAACGACTCGGGTTCAGGGTCTGGAGAGTCAAATGAGCAAGTGCCTAGTAGTGATGATGATGATCATGATGACAATCGCCCACGCGAAGCCTTTACTGCTTACACTACTGACACTCGTCACATTATCCCCAGCTTCCAGACTTCTAGCTCGGAGGAGGAGGGGAAGACCGGTACTGATCCGGTACGCCATTTTATACAAATTCATTTTTACATGTTATGGGCAATACAGACTTTCTTTCTTTTACCTTTTTGAGGTTGCTTAAATTTTTTAAAATATTATTCAATATCGAAACGAAAAACAATCTGGATTGGTTTGTATATATTTTAGGATAACTCGAGAAAAGGAACTAACGATTCGAGCAGAATTTCTGGAGAAAGTGGAAATTATGATAACCAAACTTTGAAGATGGAACCTATCCGCATTACAACAACGGAAGAAAATAGTGCGAAGCAGCTACAATATCGAAACGAAAAACAATCTGGATTGGTTTGTATATTTTAGGATAGCTCGAGGATAGGAACTAACGACCCGAGCAGAATTTCTGGAGAAAGTGGAAATTATGATAACCAAACTTTGAAGATGGAACCTATCCGCATTACAACAACGGAAGAAAATAGTGCGAAGCAGCTCCAGGAGGAAAGCACAACTTTGACTCCTCCAAGAGGGAGTAGAATTAGCGGGAGGGGGATGGGGGGTGCTGCTAGTATGATTTACACTACTACTTCAACGGAGAAAGCGGGTGGTGATGAGGACTGGAAGGACGTTACGGGTGGAGAAAGCAGTCAGATTGAGGCGAACCAGGTGCAAGAACAAACAACAACAGCAAGTCCTGTAGGTTCTGAAGGGACTGCGACGACTAGCACCACCACTCCACGTGCCACTACTCAAAAAGTGGAGCGTACTACCACTCAAGGTTCTACCAAGCTGACAACCACACCCAAATCCGTTAAANTGGAGCGTACTACCACTCAAGGTTCTACCAAGCTGACAACCACACCCAAATCCGTTAAATCTTTGGAAACGCCGACAACCACGCCCAAATCCGTTAAAGCTGAGAACACGATAACAACCACGCCCAAATCCGTTAAAGGTGGTAACACGCCGACAACCACGCCCAAATCCGTTAAAGGTGGTAACACGCCGACAACCACGCCCAAATCCGTTACGCCGACAACCACGCCCAAATCCGTTACGCCGACAACCACTCCCAAATCCGTTAAAGCTGGGAACACGATAACAACCACGCCCAAATCCGTTACGCCGACAACCACGCCCAAATCCGTTGACGCTACCACTACTACTCCGACTTTCACTCTCACTGCTCAAGGGAATACCAGTAATGGGAACCAAACGGAGGGTACTAGTCCACGATCACGCGGCGTGGAGGAAACTACGACTTTCACTCCTCCGATGTTACCAGGTATATATCGTGACAGTACGGTTGACGACGACGACGGTTCACAGCAAGTTTCTGATACTAATCCAAAGGACAGTCTGGAGGAAACCACACAAGCTACACGGTTCATGTCACCTGGAATATACCGTGGCAGAACGATTGACGACGACGATTCACAAGAGGCTTCCGATACAAACACCAGTCTGTCACCAGGCTTATATATTGACAACTCGATTGACGAGGACTCCCAAGAGGTTTCAGATACAGACACAACAAATGGTGACAATTACAACCACACTGTCTACATTTCCTACCACGACAGTGACGAGAAATCATCCGAAGAGTCCGTCGAGGAACAAGGTGGGCAGAAAAGTTACAGGAAAACAGAGAAAGTGTACTTCAGGACCAAGTACAACAGCCACGGTACAAGTGAGAAAATTGGGAATGAGGAAGGACGTGGGTCTTCAGACGTCATCAGCGGGAATTCACGGGTCCCTTTTTGTGATAACAACTCCACTGATAAGGTTTACGATAAGAACTCTCCGGGTGTGAAGACGCTCAGGCACATTCTCAAACGTAAGTTCAAGGAAAGTAGTAGGAGTTCCACTGGGGATCATCCCAACATTCAAATCAGCCGAAATGAGCTCCGACGCGTGTTCCAGATTTGGAGTCGGGAACGGGTTTCTGACGTCGATGCGTTCTTCGCTGATGTTGATCTCACCGATTCTGACGAAGCCGGCGCCAGTGATTCTGAGGAGGGACAGCAGGTTGGCAGTGGTGATTCGGCGATTAGTAGTGGTGGTGCTGGCTTTCCTGTCGCTCCACTCGAGATTTTTACTAGACAAGAGGCTAGTGTGCCTCGTCCTCGAGTTATTACTGTTATTTACCCAGAAATCAGTCAGATTCGGGGAAACGCTTTGCAGAGTACACAAAACAATGGGGAGGTTGAGGATGGGTCACAAGAGGTTTCTTCTGGTGAAACCTTTGCTCCTCCAATGTCGCCAGGATTATATCTTGCGAACACGATTGACGACAACTCGCAGGAGGTTTCGGATACTCCACCAATGTCGCCAGGCATGTTTCTTGGAAACTCGATTGACGACGACTCGCAGGAGCAGGTTTCTTCAGATACCCCTCCAATGTCGCCAGG
>JAANSN010005979.1:0-11392 GCA_036850665.1 Dicranocentrus wangi
AGACAGACAACCGTGTCCTATCACCATGAAGCTTGATAAATCCAACCCTTTTCAAGAAAATCTAAATTTGCTCATATAATCATAATATTTCTATAAATCCGTCTTTTTATCAAACGGATATTGTAGATGTGTTAATTAACCCTGACCTACACCAGAAATTAGATAACATTAACTTTGCACAGCTTCTGAAACCTCATTTGAACGACCAGGTGTTTAACATGGTTGAGATAGGGAGAAACCAGATGACCAAACTAAAATTGTGGTTTAGACGATAACCACCTCACGAATAATTACGCACTTACCTATTTCCGATGTATCAATTTCTTGTAGTCACTCCCTGTTTATTAAAAATATTCCTTGAAACACTGATAAAAAATGCAGTCGATTTTTTGTAACAATGTCAGTCAACACGCAATGTAAATACACAGATGGCTTTCAACAAAGGAGATTGGCGGGTACAAGTAGCATAAGGCTTTGAGTCACTTATAAGTCCTTGATGTACCCATGCATTCTATAAATGTTGACATATATTGTTATTAAAAAGTAAACCTTGTACCTAATATAATATCTCTATTTTGAATTTAATTTTTGTTTTGTCTAACAATTCGGGAAAGAAATAGTATTTCATTACATCATATACAACATTACATCATATACAAAAACGATGTCACTCTTACTATAAATTAAAAAATAAATGTAGTTTTAGCTATTCCCTACCTCGGTAATACTGCTCTGTCTCCAGCTTGTATAAATTAATATGATTTCAATTTTGACAGAAAATTGCCCGGGTAAGCAATTATAATATTTATGAATGTGTGGAATTATCTACATAATTGCTTTTCTCTTCTGATGGTTTTGTACAAGACAAATCTTAGTAAGTTATTTGCAAAAAGGGGCCATGGACTAGATTCACATAATCAGGTTTAAAACATGAAATTAAGACTGTATGTGGAGTTTTTCTAGAATTGTTTTTTATTAATTTCTTATGACGACAGAAACCACAGATGGAAAAAATTGCTACATGATGCAATCCCAAACTGACAGAATTCCAAAATATATATCCCAAATGCAAATTTAAGTAGGAATTGATTTTTTCTCAATGGCTAAAATGAAAAGCTTAACTGTGGTGTGGTTATGTCGATAAAGTTATTAAAAATTTAGTTATGGGTTTTACTTAGGTAATTTGTAAATATATAGTCAAAATTCAATTCAATTTAGTATCTTCTTTTACATAGAGATCTGCAGTGTCTTTTCTTTAAAATGACATTTATTGACCACATGACTTTAACAATAATATAATGAATACGAGGTAAGCAAAAATTATGTTTTGTGTATTAATTACTTCCGTAAGACTGTCGCTGACGGGATATAGAGCAACTAATAGAAAATGATTCTTGCATTCGTCTTTTTCTGTAAAAATGTATTTCTTGTGCAGGGTTGGTTTTTGTAATTTTGAGGGGGGATTTGCCCAAAAAATTGTCCGTTATCTCATTTTTTGTGTTAGGACGACTTAATACAGGAGATAAAGCAAGCAAGCAGAAGCCTTTTTTTAGTTATTTTATCTATTATTCAATTTGGGTTTTGTGGAATGATGAGATTGGCATTTCGGTCAAGCCTGGATCTCCTTCGGGAGACACAGGCGATTGCTCTCAAGGAGAGACATGGATTGCGTGGGAACCAAAAAGGCCAAAAAGGGAAAAATTGATACATACTTCATCATTCTGTATGTGTTTTGCCGACGCAGAGTGAGTAGGCTTGGTTCTACTATAAAGAACGGGCTTTGCCGCAAAGAGCGATTGTGAGGTTTTGTATTTTCGAATATTCATAAAAAATATTAAATATTATTTACACAGCAAAATTTTGTACGGTTAGCATCAGAATACGTTGCTCTATCAGACGTATGACATGGGAAGTTTCCTAGACGACTTCATAATTTCCTAGTGAGTGAATGAATAATATTTAGCCTTAGTTTTTGTAGCTAGTTGTATGTTTCATACTGGCGAAAATATTATTCCTGATGTAAGAAAGATTTGTCGTAGTCACGATGGCGATTCTTCTGCAAAATAATACGGGAAAGTAATTTAAATAAATAAGCTACACCTTTGAAATACCTGCGTCAAACAACACCATTTCTAACATTATTAATTGAAACTTGAAGTGAACTATAAAGCGGTAAACCTTATACATCCCAATATCCTTTTCCAATGAAACAGTAGGCGATAGTTTATGAGTTTCTGGAAAATGTGTTGGAAAGGGTTCACTTTTATATTCAAGATTTTATCTGCTATATTCAAATTCTAAACTGTTGATGGGACTTGTATAACTAAAATCGATTTTCAATTTTTGCTGTAATTATAACTTTTGTAAACGAGAAAGCCGATCATCCTGTTGTGCAATGAAATCGCGCCTGAACTAATTCTTTCCTTTTAATGACATACGTATGAAAAGTAAGCGTGAATAGTTTCATAATCTAGATTGGAAATTCATTTCTACTGAAGGCCACCAAGGAATATCATCAAGTAAATTCGTAGTCGATAGTTGTGGGATGTATACTACTTGCAAAAACCATAGCTTTTGTAACAAACCCAGTTTGATGCTAAAAAACGTACTTTTTTTTACCATGGGCACC
Organism: Dicranocentrus wangi; assembly: GCA_036850665.1. Lineage (NCBI taxonomy): Eukaryota > Metazoa > Arthropoda > Collembola > Entomobryomorpha > Entomobryidae > Dicranocentrus > Dicranocentrus wangi. Next base: position 2,630 of record JAANSN010005979.1, read on the forward strand.
TCGGCACCTCCCACCATAAAACATTATGACCAGAAAGCATTTGTTTCAGAAAATTCAGGCACATGCACATTTACTAGTTTGCTTACAAGTTTTTATGTAAATTTCAGCTTCGAGTTAAGTTTAGTCGTAGAAATACGAATTTGCAAAAGTGGCTTATCCATACAATTACAATATTCAGGATTCCATGAAGGTATATATAATTACAATATTCGTGTAGGTATCTCACAGGTTTTGTTTCACAACATTCTTGTCTGCCACCTTTCCTCGTAGGAATTCGGTTATCCAACGGAGGGATCTGGTCAAGGACAATAATTTCGATTTTCGTTGTAATTAATCCTTGAAAATGAGAAAACCTATATGGTTTCGTGTTTGAGAGATAATTGCTTTTTCCAACGTCAAACATGAGAGGGTCAGTCGGCAAGTGTAATCGTGGTATTCCACCAATGGCCATTTATTTGAACCTAACTCTTCGTGAGAATAAGCATTGTAACTTTTCTTCTTATAGTTCTTATAGTTGCCTATACCGAAACATGGGATCTGGTCAAGGAAAATCTCGATTTCCGTTGTAATTATAAATCCTTGAATATGCGAAAACCTGTATGGTTTCGTGTTTGAGAGATGATTGCTTTTTCTAACGTCAAACATGCAAGGATGGGTCAGTCTGCAGGCATAATAGGGTAATACTTCCAGCTGCCATTTATTTCTACCAAAGTCTCCGTGAGAGTAGCATTCTGTCATTTTGCTTCTGACAGTTACATATCTCATACAATAAGTGAAACAATAAGTAAAATAAACTTTGTTTCAAGAATTTCATTCAACTTCAAATACAGCAAGAACTTGATCAATTCTTGTCACTTATTATATACTAATCCCAAGCCTAAACAAAAGGAACCACTTTCTATCAAGAAATAATATTAATAATGATTTTCTGCAGAGTAGCAAGCTGCCAATTTATACTATTCATATGCTTAACATATTGCAAAACTGAAGACGTACAATTAATTACAGGTTCTGACAGGCGTCTACATCAAATCGCTGCTTGGCGTAGAGGCACTACCACAATGCCTCCCTTACGACGGTATATCCCACCTTATCCGGATGTAGCCAATTTCGACGCGTTTCCAAGTCGCTTTACGGATTGCCTGATTCACGTCACAAACTATCATGGAGTCAATTTTGAGTCTCAACTGGGTCCCATCATTCTACGTAAACCAGGCCCTGCCCTGCTCCTTTTCGAAAAAGTGCGCGAAGTAACTAACACGCCCCATGTATTTGCCCCTCCAGAAATAAATTCGGCAAACTATTCAGTTCCTAACATCGACCTTGACACCTTTGTTCCTCACTGTCCGCTTTCATCTTTAATGGCCAGTGATAATAATTTTGGAGTCGTTCAAGTTTGCGCTTTGCTAAAGTTCTTGTCCTTTGTTTCCAACACGAAACCATGGAGCTGCGTCCTCAACATGGCCCTTTATCCAGCAATTGATGGAACTGATCCACCAAACAAGTCTGGCTTTTATTCTCAAATTTTTGAGCCTGTCAAACGAGTGCCTCGGAACAGTAATGGGGTACCATCATCGTTGGTGCCAACATCTGATAACATTTCGGAACTGAAAGTGCTTTTACTATATATGCCAAATGTGCTGCGACACAAGTTACTCTATTTTTGCGGCTATTGGATGAATTACATGATGTGGGAGGGACGAGCTCATCTTTTACTAGAAACAAGAGCTGCGGTCAGGGCAAGGTTCACTTTTGTGTCAGCCAGAACACTTTTTCCAATGTCTCTAAGAACTTGTATGGATTGCATAGATGAAGATGTCAGCCTCTTGAACATTCCATTCAACAAAATCTCTCCTGCGTCACCGGATATGTGGGAATATTTTAAACCAAAAGGCCACATGCCGACGTTTTGGTTTGTAACTGCTCCTGATCTTGCTCTAAATCCCTATCTTTACTGTGGATCACCAACAATTTCCCAGTTGGTACAATTTAACAGCCAGAATCAAGAGGACGCAACTCTCCTATCCTTGTACATATCTGCATTTAGCTCAGTCTTTCAAAACATCACTGTGCATGTCATGAACGGATTTGTTTTTAATCCTAAAAGTAATCCGAGTTGTCGGAACGGACAAACTGGGAGCTTTACAATGCCACACTATATATTTACGATAGACGTAGAACCAGCCAAAGAGGATCTTGGTCTATTTGAATTCCCAACCCGGATTTGGGATCCGCTAAACTCTCTGGGATTTGTTGGATGCGGAAATTCCTCCCTGGAAGGACTAGCTTTTGATGAGTTGGTTAAAATTTTCGACGTTTACACTTGGCTGTCGATAATTTTAATTTTGATGATTCTCTTCCCCCTTGTGTCATTTTTCATGGAGCGACAAAGCACCAAAATAAGGTGGAGTGGAAACTCTTTAAAACACGTTGACTTCTCCTGGCGCTCTTTTTTGCAACCAGGAATCATTTTACTGGAGAAAGGCGATCCGCTGACGGAGTCGCAGTCGAAGCTACCCGCCCTGAAAATTATAGTCGGCGCCTTCTGGTTGTGTGGCACGGTGCTCAGCAATGCCTACAGGAATGATAACGTGTACCGCATGGTTGCTCCCAGAAAACCTATTCCGATTGAAAAATTTGAACAGTTGGTCAGTGGAGAATACACAATTTTCACAAGACTAGTAAGCGGATTTAATGGCTGGCCTTGGAAATTTGACGATTCTCCCAAAGGAATAAGTTTACGGGACTCGCATATTGTGGAATACCATCGTTCTGATGTAACCATAAGGTCGGGTTTATCCAATGCCGGTAGTCTATTATCCGAGGTATATTCCCATTTAGAGTTTTCTCGGTTGCTTGACAACGAAACCCTAACATATTTTCGGAACCATACGATGTTACATCCAAACACACCTGCCTTATTAGACAGTGCAACAACCTCGCACCGAAAGAGGCCGGAGCGCATTCGCTTGTTTACAAATAGTCAGCTCAATTTGCTCCAAAGTGCAGTTCGTAATTGCTCAAAAACTGCGGTCATATTGCCAAGACGCCTTTGTCAAAAATGGAATCAGGAAAATGGGTTGGCGGGGAGTTCCATTTCCAAAGACACGCTTCTCAAAGTAGGATACACAATTAGGTTTCGAGGCCTGTTTTCCAAGGATGTCATTCAAAAGTTTGCTGCAATTGTCAACTTTGGAGTTTGGAATCGGTGGGAACGGATATTCTCGGGATTGGGTTTGAGGGCGAGATATGCGCGAGATGAAGTGGTCGTTGAAAAGCCGACCATGGGTGGACATATCCTGGTGATATTTTGTGTTTTAGGAATAGGATGTTGTTTGGGGCTATTCAGTTTTTACATGGAGTCCAGGTTTGCGACATTTATTTCCCTTAAATTTGTTCAAGGCATGCGAAAATTGTTAAGTTTTGCATTGAGGTTTTATCGCAACTTTCGAGAGTTTTGGAGTTATGCTATTAGATTTAAGTACAGAAAATATTGTTGTAAAACTCGAGTCACTAAGATGTACAGAAATAGAAGTAAGAGAGAAACACGAAAAAAGTAGCGTCAAGTGTGTTGCATCTCTATTACACAATGTTACCAAACATAGTCCAATAAGTCGTGCGACATTTTGAGTAATATCAGTAACTTCTAAACACTTTTTTAAAGATTAGTAATTACCACTAGTTACCTTATTTTGGAGCAGTTACGCCTTCAATACTCCAACGTCCATCAATTTTGGCCAAAAAGTTTCAAACTGGTTTTTGTATATGTATTTGCACCCTGACTTTGGTCTTTGCTGTTGAATCTTGGATTACTTGGATGCCGATGTGTACAATATGAGCGCTAGATACTTGGCTTTGATTCTCTGCGCACATGACGTATGGCACTTGAGTCTCTAGGTTTGAATTCGTGTAGAAGCAGACGGTTACCTTATTGAATACATTGGAAACGTATTAATCTTTTTGGGGGTTTCCATGGCCTGAGGGTGACGTCACTGCTTTTTGTAAACGGTGGAGTTTGTAGCCCAAAATTTTGCGGTCAATTTGTATATACTTACTTGTTGTTCAACTTGTCTTGGAAAATATATGACGGGTTTGAGCTCTGACACGAAAGCTTTATTATCGAAATCGGCAACAACGCGCTGCAGAGCACTTCATTCTATGCAGTGTTCTCCGAGAGGGGAATTAAAAATAAAATAAAGACAAGGATATAGTTCCATACCTCAATATTCAGAATCGATCTTATTTTTTCGTAATCTCTCCTCGCCCAGTCTGCTATCTATTAAGCAAATTTGTCGCCGAATTTATGGAACAATCCTTACTATTCACCAATTTTTGAAAACCATATTATGCCAACTTCAAATTTTAAAAGGGATTCCTAAGAGATTGTTCAGGTATGGTTTGTTTTATAAAAACATATTGGACGAGAGTAGTAATTAGTCGAATGTTGAATAATTAAACTTTTACGCAATTCAATATATACAAATGCCAGATAATTTGTCTATTTTATCATGACTTTGAAATTTGAAATACATTCAAAAGTTTAACTTTAGCAAGTCTTGGTGTAATATCACATTTATTTGCAGTAAAATATATTTTTGTAAAGCGTGTAGCACACAGTGTGTAGCTAAGTAATATCCTGTCCGCGTAACCCCAAAAATAGAATGCTTACAATGCACAATTGGCCCGAAAATATCAGTTGAAAGGGTCGAATTTATTTCGAAATTAAATTGTTTTTCAGTATTGTGGTATTAACTGAGTTTTCGTAACGAACATTTTCACGCGAAATCAAATACGGATGTAAAGAATGAACTTACGATTAGAGCATATAACTAATGCTGGGACGAGAACAGTAACGACCACGTGGGACTCTTTAGAATTTCCAAAATTATTATATATGGGTTAGTCTTGGGATGCGGTGTGCCAATAAGTATGGAATGTAATCAAAGTAAAATGCGGGATTCGAAATGCCATGAGCTCAACAATGATCCACTGTCTTTCGCGGAAAGCGGGCTCGGCGTATATAATACTTAATTGTTACTATATCTACAACACCGCGCTTAATTTAAAAACGAATACTTCCAATTACACTCGCAATGATTATAACTTTTATATGATTATGACCATGTGTAAGTCGATGCGAATCCTTATTTTGAATTTAATTTTTGTTTTGTCTAAGAATTCGGGAAGGAAATAGTATTTCTTCACGTCATATACACAAACGATGTCACTCTTACTATAAATTAAAAATGTAGTTTTAGCTATTGCCTACCTCGGTAATACTGCTCTGTCTCCAGCTTGTATAAATTAATATAATTTCAATTTTGACAGAAAATTGGCCGGGTTAGCAATTATAATATTTTTGAATGTGTGGAATTATCTACCTAATTGCTTTTCTGTTCTGATGGTTTTGTACGAGACAAATCTTAGTAAGTTATTCGCAAAAATTGGCCATGGACTAGTTTCACATAATCAGGTTTAAAACATGAAATTAAGACTGTAGGAGGAGTTTTTCTGGAATTGTTTTTTTTTAATTTCTTATGACGACAGAAACCACAGGTGGAGAAAATTGCTACATGATGCAATCCCAAAATATATATCCCAAATGCAAATTTAAGTAGGAATTGACTTTTTCTCAATGGTTAAAATCACAAACTTAACTGAGGTGTGGTTATGTGAAGAAAGTTATAAAAAATTTAGTTCTGTTTTGCTTAGGTAATTTGTAAATATATAGTCAAAATGCAATCCAATTTAGTAACCTCTTTTACATGGAGATCTACAGTGTTTTTTTACAGTTATGACATTTATTTACCACATGACTTTAACAATAATATAATAAATACTAGAGTAGATGAACAGGAAGAAAGTGTGTAAGAATGTTGGATAAAAATGTGTTTTCTTAAATGCAAAGTCGCGGGTGGGGGGGTGTGTTGTGGACCACGCATCATCTGGGAAGGTGGAGTATTAAATGATGCGTCATGGCCCATGGTGGTTATGTTAATTCGCGCATCATCTGGGCAGGTGTCTGGGTAAAATGATGCGCCATGTCCCATGGTAGTTATGTTAATTGTCCATTCTTGTGTGCATAGTGTTGGTTAAATGTTCAATTTGAAAATGTGTGGCCGAGGTTGATTGCAGGTTAAATGGGGGGGTTTCTTCTACGTCCGCACGATTAAAATTTGTCATTTGATTATAGAGTGATAAATGGTGATTTGTGTAGGATGCATTTTATGTGGGAGTGAGCATTGCGTTCTGCTAGATGGAGAGTTCCCATATGAATATATTGCAAAAAAGGGGTGTGCATCGAGCAGGCAGTCTGTAGTGTGGAGTGCTAGCAATAAACCGAGTAGATGCAGTATAACGTGGGACGGATAGGCGAGAGAGTTGTACTATGAAATTTGATATGCCAGTGTGCAGTTGGAGCGAACCAGTTGTGTGTGTACGAGCAAAGCAATGCTTGTTGGAAAGTTTTATTTTTGGGAGATTTGATGCTGATGCACTAGTTCTGTGTTGTGTATGGGGAGATTTACATTTTTGTTTGTTGTGAAAACGAGTGAAACGAGTTGGGAGAATGCATATTATGCCGTGGTCGGTAATGAAAGAAGGTAAACACAAATTTTTGCTTGCCATGCAATTGTAATTGCTAATTTTTGAAATTGTTGAGAAGGATTAGTTGTGCAATTTGTAAACTGGTGTCAAAGGTCACGCTTATAAATTGAGTATTGGGTTTGAGATCAAATGAAATTGCATGAGACTGAATCCTCGTCTCTGATTTGCTGGCTTAAAATGATGGATTTTACAAACGATGAATGTTATTTGGAAAAAAAATTAAACTCGAGCTCGAGAAGGATTAGCTGGACAATTTGTAAACTTTTTTTTTACTCACACGTAAAACTTGTCAAGTGTATACTGGTATGAAAACTATTGAGAAAAAGAATACAATTGGCACTGAAATTTACTGGACAACGCGATATTGCTTTTATAAAATATTCCAAAGTGCGATATTTTTTTCACGGCTTGCTCACGCTCACTTGTCCAACTGGAAACTAGACTGAAACAAAATTTTGAAACTTGCGTCTACTAGCCAATTAGTCAAAGAATTTTGTATTCAATAGATTTACAATTTTCAAAAACTGGAGAGCTGTAATGTTATTAGTGAATCCCTTTCTCGAGGATGAGCTGCCACGTTGATCTCCACGGGGCGCCTGCAAGAGCCGAAACAGTAGATTTTGTCCATTTGTGTATGGTCGCACGTAGAAAAATCCGTCTGTGATGGTAGTCTCATGATTAAAAAAATTCCTGTCTGTTGGATCTTGACTTTTTGGATTTTCAGTTTGTGCGGCCATTGAATCTCTTATACCAAACATGTTGACTGCGAGTTTCTTTAGCTTTTGAAACATTTCACAATTCAGTATAAATTGAAAACGCGAGCACTTTTTTGCCCTGCGTCTGCTTGTTATCACGGCAAGATACACAATGTACGGTGGCTGATTTCCTCCGTTGATTCTTAATTTTACTTTTTTATCAATGGTGCAAGCTTCGGGTGCCAGGTAAAATGATGCCGGCAAATTTTTCTCCAAGTCCTTGCTTGTCACTGTATCCATTTTTGACAAAATCTGCTCAATCTAAGGAGAACTACACAGTGCGAGTCGTGAGGATGGAGTGACTTGAGCTGAAAAGTTGAATGCACCGACGAGTGTGGTCTGTCTGGTAAAAAAAAAACTATTGGAAAAGAATGTTCATGTTGCTTCTCTTGCCGTACACTTTTCCGAGGCTAACTGAAAAAGTGTCTTGTCTGCACGTGTGTAGTAGTGTGATACTCGTGGAGAGGTACTTTTTGGAAAGAGTTTTTGGAAAACATTGGTTGCAGCACAAAACTTTTGCATCTGTAAAATTTAACTCAAAACGTCTAGGAAAAATTAAGCAAAAATTGTAAACAGTGCTGCAAACACTATCAGCATTATAATACCATGCGCACTTGCTGTATTTTCAAATATTTTTACAGTCAGCTCCATCGTGTTGATACTGCTCAGACGCAAGTGTGAGTGTGTAGAGACTGGGGGAGCGGCGGAAATAGCACATGCAGCCTCCAAAATAAATGAAATGGCACACATTGAACAGCTCTATTACTAGCGGGTGGTGAATGTTATGGGGAATTTGGCCAAGATTATGATAGAATGTTTTTCATTGCAAGCAGCCAGGTTGAAAACTAGATCAAAGTTGGCGAGTCATGCTGCATCCTCTTACCACCGCCACTGGGGTGAAATGTGCAAGTTTGTCTCGTGTGACCAAAATGTCAGACGATGACAATGAATTGCTGAATGTAAAAAATGTAAAAATGTGTGGAATACTGCAATATAGTGCCGCTATTATTTCCTGTTCCTCCTTTTTCGTGCAATAACGGGAAAAAATTTCTGCATATAAATACAAATTTTGCTGAAATTTGATTCATTTGTAATTGTGGCAGCCATGAAGACTGTTTCATTTTCCGATTCTGTGGAAATTTACACATATCAGCGCTTTTCATACCTTGACCGGGCTCGTTTTCGGGATAGAATTAACCAAACGTCGGGAATTTTGAGCAAGATTTTGCATCCCATGCACAGACAACGGGTGGAAAATGGATACCCTTGGTCCTGTAGACCTGAGACTCAAGCACGGGACATCGACAATTGCAGTGGGAGCATCCAGATCAGGAAAGACGACCCTTAGTCTGGCCATTTGTTTGAGACGTGCTGAAGTGTACGACAAGCCAATACAAACAGT
>JAANSN010005980.1:0-11391 GCA_036850665.1 Dicranocentrus wangi
TTTTTTTTCATTTCGTGTGGGTCGGTGGATCCACCTAGGGATTAATGATCCTTTTTAAAACAATAGGGGTACGGTCAAAAAATGGTCTTTAAAAGGGTCTTATCAAAAGGGACCAGCGGTCTTTACTTTCCAGGGTCGGTCTTTTCAACTATACGCCATTCCATGTGTACGTTACATTTTGGGACCTTACCCAACCAAACTTACCATGTCTTATGGGGCTACCAACTCAATCAACTGATTTGAACGAATGCTACATTTCTGATACACCACCAAACTGGGAAATCAGTGTCGAAACTAGTCGAAACTTTTTCAATGTAATTATGAATTACCTCATATACTTATTTAACTGTGCTTTTCCGCGTGTTAATGTTTGTTAACCATCTACCAGAAGCATATTTACTGTTTGAATCACGCAAAAGTTGAGCATCACCAGCGGAGTGAGGTGGTCAATAAAATTTACCGAGCCAAGTCGTATTTTCAGAGGACTCATTGAAGCCACAAAACGCGTTGAATACTTTCGGAGCTCCCCTCCTCGCGGCATTATCCCCAGTATTATTTTGCATCTGAGCTCCTTCAACACTTTTTCCGAGTCCTGGTGCAGTTTTCCCAGTGATCTGAACCCCACCGTGATCATCAACAGCACATCCGTCAGGGTACAGCTGAATAGGAGCAAATGCGGGATGGATAATTTTGTCATCCCAGTACTGGCCAGCACGTACAAGCTGAGGACGAGGAGGAGCATTGTAAATCCCACACAAGTTGGGATAGCGAGACCCTGCTGGAGCCAATTGTAGTAGCAAGTGACTAGCTGGATTTGTCGGTAGGACTGGAATTCTCTTCTGTACCCTACTCCACCCAGTCCCCGCAGAGCGAGCCCCCGTCATACTCCTCCGAAAGCCCGATAGGTAAGCCCGGAAACAGGAGCATTGGAGGAACACAATATTCCCGAATTGAAACGCAAAGCTGCATATGACGTCCGCCATTAGCCAGAACGAGACGGCGAGTAGGGTCACCAAAATTAAAATGGAGTTTCTCCCCCAAGAAGAGGCCCCTCCAGCAGAGGAACAGGGATCCAATAGGAAACTCCCAAAGGTGGTGGAGGTGCACGGGAAGAACCATCTTTGAAGGCAGTACAGGGTCGTCACTGCTGGACCCGCGGACAGAAGACATCCTTGGATTAGTTGAATGAAACGCTTTTCCTTCCGTGGAAGATGGTATCCCACTGAAAAAGAATAAAAATAAATTAATGAAACAGCAAATTTTTATTGTCTAGTCTGTATTTATAGAGCAATAAACTTTAATTGTTTTACCTCCTCTTCCCCGCGTCTCCATGCCGATCAGCAGAGCAAACAGTTCCACCAATTCCTTTCTATTCCGCAAGTACGCACTTTTTACAAGAATTGTTGTAAGGCAACCGAAGCTGCAAAGAACACTTTCCAACGAGGTGATCAGGGGTTCTTGATTCCACGGCAGGACTAATTTGAGCCCACAAGATTCCCGTGAAACTGATGAGAATTGCCAGGTTGAGCTTTTGCCTTTTAAGCCCAGCCGAACTGGCTAGAGCAAAGCTAGCCTCGGAATAGTTGAATGTGATAGGGAAGCCGCAAAATGTCTCTTGCAGCTTCAAATGAAGGTCTAGGAGGTAAAGCAAGTTTCCCTGGATCAGCATTCTGAACCTGATTTTGAAGTTGAAACCAGAACTTGTAGGAGTAGGCAAGCAAGCAAGCAGACGTGTGTCTTATTGATAGAAGTTTTTTGTCGTCGAATTGAGACTCTTATTCGGCGTGTGTTAGTAGCTGTCAGCTTATTTCCAATAGATAGCAATTAAATTTTAAAGCTTTTGTGGCGACGATGGAGAATATTGATTGGGATTTTTAAATGAGAATGAGAGCAATCGTTTCAGAATTATATTTGAAGAGGGATGTTCTGGTCATATGGACTAGCTTGGAATATAGTAAAGTTTCACGTATAAGTATCACAGTGTCATTCGTCCTGCCAAACTGGCGAGGTAGTAAGAAGTAGCAAAACATGTATTTAATTAACAAAGCCGCTCTATTTCGTTTTGCTTCCCATGAAATAAGTAATGCCTGAGAGCATATACACTTAAAAAGGTTTTTCTTCTGCCAGTTTAAAGTATGCACGATAACCATAATTATTATTTTAAGTCAAAAGAATATATAAAACCATGTTGCCGCCGTTCCTTACCAACACCAACCGTATTTTATTTCTTTTTGACTGTCGATATTTTGGGTGTTAGAAAATTTGTTTATTTACGCAAAGTTATAACAGCGATGACGGATTTACGGAAAACATCCATGTTGCCTCTATTCAATATCCCTACTTCAAAATATATCGGTGCTCTGCCTTCACAGCGGCATTTTAATGAATGTTGTGATGAATTATACGGATGAATTCCTTCTCAGAAACAATTATTTCATGCTTGTAATTCTGGAAACGAGTTATTGTTTCATCTCAGTAATAATTGGGACCCCCGGTTTACCTCTATGTCAACCCATATAATATTCCATGTTATCGAAGCCCAGACCATCTCAAGCAATATATATGTTTACCTAGTAGAGGCTTACAATAACATTTTATTTAGCCCTAATCTTTAAAGTTGTCAGTCAATACTTTCAAACCCAAAACGACATTTGATCAGCGATTGACATTTTGCATAATGTACGACTTATTAATGCCATTCCACGCACAATGCACCCACTCACACGTCATGCACTGACAACGCCGTTTATCTCTCCCTTCCTTCATTGTCTAACATCAGTTTTTTCGTTGATTTTCAGGTGGCTATTTACTCAATCAGTACAAGAAACGCTGTAAAAAATGCAGGCAAGGGATTATCACGTCAGCCATATCAATATGGAATATCAATGGAAGCACCCGTTGAATTTTTCAATCAACTGATCTGAAAAATAGTAATGGAGAAAAAACTGATTTTTTACAAAAAAGCTACCAAACAATTAACACAAGAGATTATCATGTCAGCCAAATGTCGATTCATAGTTGGGAAAACTTATTAAGTGCAAAATATACAACGGATGAATGACGTGACCGCTGTGCTCGGTCTCTACATCCAAATAGAGAGACGTGCCGTATAAATACCAAGAGTTCTGTTGAGGTAATTACACAGTCACAGTTTGAAGACTTCACCAACCATATAACAAAAGCAAAAGAGACAGGCGTAATTCCAAATTTGAAACAAAATCAACATGAAATACGCCATAATAATTGCCCTTGCGGCCTGCTTCTTGGCAGTGGCTGTAGATGCCTCCGCTTTGAAGAAACCACAAAGAGGTTAAAACTTAAATAAGTTTGTAAACAATTGTAATCATATTCCCTAACCAAAATTTTAATTGATGCATAATTTCCACTATAACTAACATTCATTATCCGCTTTACAGCCATTCTTCTGAACAACGAAGGATTAGGAGAGGATGATGATAGCAGCAGTAGTAGTAGCAGCAGCAGTGAGTCGGGCTCGGGCTCTGGCGAGTGCGATGTGGAATGCGTAAAGGACTGGGATGAAGACGAATACCACCCAAATCCCGGGGACTGTGGCTCCTTCTGCCAGTGCAGCAACGGAGTGCCTTATTATCACCCCTGCCCATCCGGCCTTCATTTCAACAAGAAACTGAACGTTTGTGACTGGCCTAGGGATGCCAAGTGCACCGAAGAGGATTAAATTCTGTTATGCAATCCCTTTTCAAAAATTAATATGTATATTCTGCCAATATATTCGAGAATAAAAATTATTAAGATATCAAATATTTTATTCAGGCTGGTACTTTATATTTTGCACTTTTTCTATTTTAATCTATTCTAAAGAACACTGAAATTTTCAAATTGCACGTTAGGGTGCCCGAATCGTTTATTAACTTTCGTCCAAGCTTTACTTAGGAAGTGATTATGTCTGAGTCTGTCTGTAATGATTCTACCAGCCACAGTTTTCAAATTTTTCGAAAAAAGTCTTTAACCACTGGTATCACAAGTACTTTATATAGGGCGAATGCGTTATTCAACCCATTTCATCTACGGCAACAGTTAAAACCCGTTACAAATTATTTTTTGTCTTATAGCAACATTTATCATGTGGTACATTATTCAACAGGTATTTGAACACTGATCATCACGGTGACAATATTTGGAAATACTACGTAATCGTTTTAACAGAACGACGATTTCAAATTTTCGAATCTTCGATACAGGTTTCGATCTTGAACTGATACTTGAACACTGCTCAACATAAAATTACTTGACATGTCATTTTGTCTCATCTCTTGTCATGCCATCGCATATTGTGTCTCTACATTATGACGGCTTGGACGGAAGATACCCATTTGTCTTTTGCAGTTGTCTCGTTACTATTTCATCGTTTGTATACCAACTAACCTACATTTTTATATTTTTTTCGCTGCAACATTTGACTCAAATTGCAACAACGTCGCATTATACCCGATTCATAAAAAACTAATTTGTATTGACATTTGATGCATGCACGTGTACTTTTTTCAAAGAGCTTGAGCATCCAGTAACCGCAATTATGAAACTTTGGAATTGCGAAAAACCCTTCGAACTTTATTTGGTCCATTTAGAGTGTCCATGTTCTCGTAATCTTACAAGTACTCCATTTGGAATTTATAATATGAACTATGCAACCTCCTGAGTACGTTAGGCATAGTTTGCACACAACCCATCTTTTAGGGCGCTCTGGTGTCATACAAACTGAGCAAGTGTCTTCATACGGATTCACTAACAAGTAAAAATACACACATTGATTTGTAATCCCTGACGCGGAATAAAGGCTCTTAGGCCGTCCAGATCTATCTTCTGAGATGGCACTTCGCTGTCTTTTTTCCAAAACAAATCCATTTATTTCCTCGATGGTTTTGGGAATCCGTTTCAAATCATTTATCCGTGAGATCTTTTTAAACTAATGAAAGTGTTTTGAAATGAGTTTTATTATCTGGCGACATACAAACAAAAGATGAGAAAAAAGAGGACAGGTTACAAGAACAACGGACGTCCAGCACGGTCCTTGTCTGCTATTTTCTAAAGTCAGTTAAAAATTAAACTGGTGCATGGTGGTGTAGAAAGCGCTTTAGGTGTTGCAAGAGGTGATGGTGATGAACTTTTCCTTAAATGAGACTGTCGCATTGGAGGTGGTGGATGATTTCTTTTGTGTATTTGGATTTGAGCAAGTGTAAAACGTCCGCAAATCCTGGATGTGAGTTTGTGGAAGACTTGGATATTTGAAATAATAATACTTGATTCCGAATTTGCTCCTATTCATATCGTAAATCCAACTGGCGTTTTCAACAGTAAGTGGGGCAACTTGAAACTTACCCCCCCTTTTTTTTTTATTGATTTCGCCGAATACCTTGTGTATACGAATATTATGGAATCGGCTATGCCTTTAGCGTGAGTCACAAGTTTGTGGTTCAAAGAAAGAAATAGTACTGACAAGCATGAGAAATAAGCACTAGGTAAATATGACTTCAAAGTCTCAATTGGATTAGCCCTTACTTTTGACTTAAAATGCAGACATGTATCATAATAAAATATGCACGTATTATGCAAAACCGCATACAACTTTCAATTGAGGCATTATCCATAGTGAGGATTATCAACTAAATATGTGCATAAAACACTGCATTAAGAAAGATATATATTTAAATATATTTCCATTAATTAAACACTATGTAGCCAAGTGAAGTAGAGTAGGTTGAGTTGATATTTTCATACAATTATGCTTCAAGAAGTGCATGGTCAAAGTCAGACTTGATGTCAATCAAAATCGTTGTTGGAAGATTCAAAGCAGTGCAGTAGTGTAGTAGTCTAGTGCCAGTTCAGTAGTGTCAGCTTCATTCATGTTAAGATAAACCTGGCCGTCAGGTTTTGACATCAATCGCCTTTCGTATTGCTGCACATGCACAGCGAATTTGAATGCGTCTTATCTTGATAATCGCATTTCTCCTGCCTTTAATCAGTTTCAGTGCACCAATGAAATCTTCTAAATGGTGTCTCGCAAGTGCACAAATCTTACAGCCAGACCTGGGTTTGTAACACCATAATAAAAACCTGGACGGCTACATTGGCTTGTATATATTCTTAGAGAAACGAAGATGTGAGCTGTTTTGAATATAAAATAATATATGCCTATGCTCTATCCCGATAAAATATTATATAAAGCTCTACCTTCACCTTCAGAGATTGTTAATGAGTTTTTTGTTGCTATGACACATTGTTTTTTTAGATATTTCTCAATCTCACACAATACGTGTATTCCTTTATTAGCTAGCTGTAAAGTGTATTGGTTTGAGTCATTATATTATGCTTATGATTTGATGCTGCAATTATTGATCAAAATAGTCTTATCATCATCACCTTTGATTCCGGACGACATTATTTGATGACTGATTGACATTTGGCAAATCCGACTTCATCCTACCATTCCTGCACAATGCACTCATAGGTCAAGAACTTGCAAAGTTCCATCTGCATTGCTAAAACCACAGTATATTTTTTTATTGATTTTATTGACCCGTCATGTCAGCGATAAAAACATCAATACTGACACTACAAAATCATTGACAAAGTATTGACATGTGGCATTATTTTTTTCATCTATTCATTTGTTTGACGTATATACATATTGTTATAAATATCCACTGGGTAAAAAATGCGCTTACTGGTTTTGACAACAAAATGCAGAAAAACTGCAAAAAAATTGCAGACAAGGGATTTTCCTATCAGCTAAAAATATCGAAAGCTACACAATACAAATTATTCCATTACGTTGACTCCGAATCAACTAAACTGAACAATTGTGATGAAAAAAAATCACAAATTGACGTACTTCAAATCAAACGGATATTAAAAAATCCAATGTACAAACGGTTGGGAGGGAGTTGGAACATATAAAAAACTACAAAAATTTAAGACGGGGGATTATCATGTCAACCATGTGTCAATACCTTATTGGAAAATTTGATTATGGACGAAAGTTGAAATTTAAAAAAAATACAACGGATAAAGGAAATTACATTGAATCACTTCACATCTTCGTTTTTTTCAACTAAAATGGTGAAACTCGCAGGAGTGAGGTGGGCCATATAAATGGGCAACGTTCCGTCGAGGTAGTTATCCAGTCGCAGTTTGAAGATTTGTCCGAAACTATACCAAAAACAGAACAGTCGGGTCAAATTCCCAATTTCGTAAAAATCAACATGAAATTCTCAATAATCTGTCTTGCTCTTGTAGCTTGCTACTTGGCCGTGGCCGTAGATGCCAAGCCAGAGAAAGGTTTGCCTACATAATTTTATTAAAAGTTATTGTTATTGATGAAAGTATTCTTTGTACATCTTTTCATTAATAATTAGCACACACTGTGAAATAAGTAATATTGTACATTTCTTTTTTTAAAGTCATTCTGCTCAACAACGAAGGATTGGAAGATGATGACAGCAGCAGTAGCAGCAGCAGCAGTGAGTCAGGGTCGGGCTCTGGCGAGTGCGATGTGGAATGCGTGAAGGAGTGGGATGAGGACGAATACCACCCAAATCCTGGAGACTGCGGCTCCTTCTGCCAGTGCAGCAACGGAGTGCCTTATTACCACGCCTGCCCTGATGGCCTTCATTTCAACAAGAAACTGAACGTTTGTGACTGGCCTAGGGATGCTAAATGTACCGAAGAGGACTAAATATTGCGCTACATAATCATTTTTCCAAAAATTAATGCATATTCTGCAAATCTACTTTCCGAATAAATAAAAATTACTGAGCAATTTAATATTTTATCAACCTTGTTACTTCATTTTATGCACATACTGCCCTTTGCTCCATTCAAAAGATCGCTTAAATTGCATATTAGAGTGCTCGCCAAATTTTGCATATTATCATGTAACGCATAATTTTGACAAAACCGACATCTTTCAGAGCAGTATTGTTGTATATATGATGCTTAGGTTTCTCTGTCCAAAACCAACAAGACCAAATACACACCGAATGCAACATTCTGGTGATTTCAAAGGTTTTTAAATTGCGCTTAAATCGTTTGAGGCGACGACGTTATATTTCCGTATTCGTATACCAAATCCGGATTTTTTCCTGGGATGGCTTTGAGTACCGGTTTGAGGAACAATGTCAATGAGGGCAACTGCCCGTGATAGTAGGTATCAGTGAGGGCAAATATCAATGAGGGAAAATGTTAATATGGCAAAATGTCCGAACGGGCAAATGACTTACAATTAAACCAGCCAGACGCACTTAAATTGGTTGCATATACCATAATTCCGTATGGTATTCTAATTTAGCGTGAGTCATAAATATATGGTTCAAGGAAAGGAACAGGGATCTGATAAGTATGAGACAGAAGCACTATATAGGTATGACTTATAGTAGTAATTGGATTAACCTTGTCTCTTGACTTAAAATGGAGGTATCATAAAAATCTGCACGTGTGCAAATGTGCAAACGACTTTTAATTGGGACATCATTATCCATGCTGAGAGTAATCAACCAAATGTACATTCACTGCATCAAACCATGAATTTTTAAATACATTTCGACTAAGCAATCTATAGCAATAAGCGGAGCCAAAGAAAACCGTTGCTTGAGTCCTTATGTTTCAAAAAGTTCAAAGTCAGAAGAATCATTCAAAATCATTGCAAGATTAAATCCCAAGGGTCAGTTTTGTGTCCGTTTCATCCATGTTTGGATACAAACCTCTCGCCACGTGGATATTTACACTCGCAGTGCTGAATTATTATGTACAGCTACTTTGTGCAAATCTTGATGCTGCTTTATAGTTCCCACTTTACGCTCATTTTATCGTTTTAATTGCACGAACGCAACACAACATCTAGTAATTGATTCCTTGTAAATCAGAATCAATAAAAAATCATAGGCTAATTTTGCCTATTTCCATTTCCTACAAATATAGATTAGGTATTACAGGCTTCTCTTTTCATAGTTTTTTAAAGTGTAGCTGCGTCAAAGTGTGATGGCACACTTTTGTAAGTTTATTCAGTATCAGGCAAGACGTCAATTCCGTTATATTGATTACAATGGCATAAAACAATAACGACGAAACTGCCAAGGAGTTGACCAATTATGCATATGATGACGATGGATTTTCGTAATTAATAATCAGTGCATTCAAACCACCACCACCACTTTTGATTCCAAACGACATTATTTGATGAATGATTGACATTTAGCAAATCCTACTTAATCCCATCCTGCGCAATGCACCCACAAGTCATGAACTTCCACCGTAGTCGTGTATCTCTCTGTTTGTGCATTGCCTAGCATATCAGGTGGGCTTTTGTCCATTGATTTTCAATCATTCAATCAATCCGCAGCTGTGGAAATGATAAAAACGTCAATATTGAAATAAATTGTAAATTATTGGAGATATTGACACATGAGTCGCCGGATTTTTATAAACAGTTTCAGGTGATTGACTTGTGCAATTGAATAGCAACTTGGATGCAGGTGGTGGTTAATGACATGATAATATGCAAATGCAAAAAATGCATAAGACAAGGGATTATCATGTCAGCCAAGTATTAATAATATTGTATTGGAAATATAGGTTTATTTTTTAAAATCAATTTAACTGAAAAATTATAATAAAAAATTAACACTTCAGACGAATTTAAAAAAAATTATTCCCAAACGGATGGCGTGCCAAAGGCTACAAAAAAATTAAGACAAGGGATTATCACGTCAGTCATGTGTCGATATTGTTTGTTAGAAAAAATTGATAATTTACGTCAGTCGTAATTTAAAAAAAATAAGAAACTACAGCAGATTAAGGAAATGACTGGATCACTTCACACTATTTTTTAATTTGGATAGAGAAACTCGCAGGAGGTGGACCGTATAAAAGAGCCATGCTCCCTCGAGGTGGTTATCCAGTCACAGTTTGAAGACTTGTCCAACTATACCTACACACAGTCGAGTCCAATTCCGAATTCAGAACTCAAAATGAAATTCGCCATAATTTTCGCTCTTGCAGCCTGCCTCGTGGCAGTGGCTGTTGATGCCAAGAAGCCAGAGAAAGGTTGCTTACATAATTTTATAAAAAGTTATTGTCATTGTTATTGATTAAAGTATTCTTTGTACATTTTTTCATTAATCATTAGCACATACTTTGAGATAATTACTATGGTACATTTTTCTTTTTAAAGTCATTCTGCTCAACAATGAAGGATTGGAAGATGATGACAGCAGCAGTAGCAGCAGCAGCAGCAGTGAGTCAGGTTCTGGCGAGTGTGATGTGGAGTGCGTGAAGCCCTGGGATAAACCAGAGTACCACCCAAATCCCGGAGACTGCGGCTCTTTCTGCCAGTGCAGCAACGGAGTGCCTTACTACCACGCCTGCCCTGATGGCCTTCATTTCAACAAGAAACTGAACGTATGTGACTGGCCTAGGGATGCCAAATGCACCGAGGAAGATTAGAAGTAACATCTATCCGCCAATTCCGAAATGTGTTATGGTAACCTTGTCCAAAACGATGATTTCTTCTTCTTTCGACTATTTTCTATCTTTTCTTCTTGCATGATGATCTGCAAATTCCTCTCCAATGTACTAATTCAAAAATTGAAAAAATAAACATTTACTCTTTGCAACCTTAAACTTTGCTACTTGAACATCCTTAATCATAAAATCAATTTCGATTAAAATATAATCACTTACTAAGATACGGTAATCGGAATTGTTCAAAAGCTCGCGTTTCAAATATACACAATATGGTGTGACTATGGGCATGTCTCATCTGCAGCGTTTAATGATAAGCTCGACAATGAACGAACTGGGGTTGGCGAACTTAATTATTATTACAGTAGTTTTACAAGTTTAAATTACGGATTCGAGGAGAAAAATCACTCTGTCAGGCGCCATATATATCACCACCTGCATATTAATTATGTCTGAATGAGGTGTTGTCTGCTTAAAGACTATTATGGCTATTTTAAAGTTAAAAGTCACATTAATAAATGAAATGTGGGTAGACCGACGAGTTAGTTGGCAACCATTATGGTTGAGCCATACATGTTGCTAAGCTAACGTGACGACGCGTCGTCAGTAATATCATGCATAACTCGGCAGTAGAAAAGACCTTCTGTTTGGAAGCAAAGCCATGAATCTAAATCTTGTAATTTTAAAGCCAAATGCCTGTCTTACCTAACTACTCAATATTTGAATCACAATCTTTATTTTTATTAGAAGCCAGCAACCCAGTGTTCAAGTAGTATCCACTGCGGAACTCATAATATTCCCCAATGGGCTGACGCTATTGAATCCAATTGAGATGGTTGAACAAAGAGCATAATATTATTATTATTATTGCAAAATGCTACTTTCTAAAGTAAG
>JAANSN010005981.1:0-11388 GCA_036850665.1 Dicranocentrus wangi
CAAAACCCAGGGTAGAATTTTCCCATCTTTCAGATTTCAGATGAAATGTACACTTTTGTGCAAGTGGAATTATTGGGAAGACGCGAGTGCCAAATAAGTGTGACTACCTGGAAATTGAATTTGCGTGTCAGTTGAGTTGTGAAGGTTTCGTTGAAGCCATTTGAAGTAGGTATGTAGGGTTAACTATCCTTAACTGGCGAGTATACACCAAGGCATCCTGTTTAAATATGAATATTTTGGAGGAAGTTCCAGAGGAGGAGTCGGAGAGATCACATCATCCACTTCAAAACCCTGTGGTGGGTATAAATGACAGCAGATTCAGAATTTCCTTTTGCGACTATATGACATTAATTCAGTACTGCTTTTGGGTTTCAGATTCTCAAAGAGCTCTTCCTGTTCCTTCCCGTGGACGACCTGAAACGGGCCCGGTTGGTGTGTAAACAATGGGAGGAATTGTCCCTTCCGCGGTGGAGATCCTTGGCCTGTATTCAAATCGGGATGAGAATCCGCCCAACTCCCAAATTCCAACGGTTACCTCAATATGCTTACAGCACCACCCCGTTTGTTACCATTTGCAAACCGCACATTCCCCTGGAAAACCTTGTTGCATTGTACGTCCCTCCAATTGCGTTGAAACCCTTTCGAAAGTATCAAGTCAACTTTTGGACTTTCACTCAAACCTCGACCCCCTCGTGGGCTCCCAACTTGCCCTCCATTTTCAACGAGTTTTGGATCAAGTGTGGCACCTGGATGCAATCCCTGCAGTTGTTTCGAGCAAAAATTGATTGTGTGCGGGTATTTAAGAGTTTAATTTTCCAAAAGACCCCGAATCTCCAAGAACTGATTTTGTTTAGGGTGTACGACACGGGATATTGTGGGTGTTTGGGGAATGGTGATGAGGAGGAGGATTTTCCTCCACAAGAAAACCTAAAGATATTGAAGGTCTCAAAGGGGACGTGTGCACTTCCGGTGACATTTGAGGAATTATTCACACATTTCCCGCGAATTGAAGTAAGCGCTACGCAAATGATTATTATGTAGCTGAAATAATATTATTATTACCTATTCTAAAAAAAATCAAAATGTTAATATTAATTTTGTCCGCAGAAATTTATTTTGGAAGGGGTTGCATCTGCCCAAGAATCAACCAATTTACTGACTGTACTAGATAATTTAAAATCCAGAGGATACCTTAAAAGTCTGGATTTATCAGAATTGTACGAAGACCACACGTATATTTGCTGCACATACCTATATTATCATTTTTAATCGAACTTTTGAATCTGTACTCTTCGGATTAATATTTAATATTTGCTATAGTGAGCCCATGGGCGAAACAGAGGCAATCACGTCCCTCACCCCGCTTTCACGTCTGCCAAACCTGAAATTAACATCGCTCTCAATTGACTGGGAACTGTATCCCAAAGAAGGTCAACTTCAAGCCGTGTTGGAAACCCAGCAGGGATACCTTGCAAAAACTGAGATGCATCCGAAGTCCGAATACCGCCCCTTATGCCGCCTTCCCATTCGACATTCACTTTGACACCCTCACCGAACTGCATTTATGCGGGCACGTGTCTGGCTCCATGGATTTTCTACGGTTCACGCCAAACCTGAAGGCGTTGAGCGTAATGCAGTCGGAGTTCGAAACCAACAAAAAATACAAGCTAGCCCTGTCACCTGACTACGTGGTGGACGTCATGGGTGGGACTGATATGTCAAAGTTTGAGAATGTGGTGGTGCCAAGTGTTCAAGCACTTTCGTTTGTGGTGACCAATCCGGATCTGGTTACAGAGACAGTCGTACGTACACTCATGGGGTGGATGCCAAACGTCAAAAATCTCAGAATGCAGCTGGACAATAAAGCATTTCGGGAGGTTTGCAGGGGTTGGAAGGATCTGACTGAACTGAGGATTCACTCGAGGGGAATTGATGATCATGGGATTACTGGGGAAGTGGATGGAAATGAGGAGTGCTTCCCGAATATTACAGATCTCACAGGTACACTGCTAAAACACAATTACGTGTAGTAAGTACAAAGTAACTAGAAACTAGCTTTTACAAAAATTAATAAATTGTTTGATTCCTAGAATTAAGAAAATTTTCCATGGAGGAATACAGTGATGTGTCAAAGCTGAAGAATGACTCGGTGCATGCGTTTCTGAAAATGCCACGTCTCCAGCAGTTGTCTGTGTCGTTGAGTGAAGATGTGAGTGTTTACAAAAAAAAAAGAACGGGAGAAATGGATAAAATGAAAAATGAAATTTATTCTTAGTTTTTGTTTCAATTTAAGGTAACCGACGATACTTTTCTGGCTCTGCTAAGGAAATTTCCTAGCCGGGACATTCGTCGAGATATAAAGTGGCCGCATGACCCAAGGAAAGTCCAAAATGTTGAGGATGTGTTGACGATACTGGGAATAGCTTAATATTGAATGTTGAACTGCTGGATTTGTAGATTTACGATTAGTAGTTGATACGTTAGCAGTATTAATTAGGATGGTTGATGCTTTGATCCGTAAGGTCGGACTCGTAATGCTATAGTTTGTATTGTTTGTGGTAACGCATAATTGAGTAGGTAATTTAATTGTCGCAGCTGTTTTCAATTATTACTTTAAAGTTGCTGGAATGAGGAGTAGGAAAATATTAATTCATAATCAATTTGATATGCTTGACAGTGTGAGGAAATTAGCAAAACTAATATATATACATCATGGTATTAGGATTTTTTAAATGTAAAATCGTTTGAGCTATCATTATATATATTATATAGAGAGAGACTAGTATCCTCTCTGTGGGAAATCCGTGTTTTATTATAGTACGATAAACAGCCAAAACCACAATATCCTTGCTCCTGTTAGACACTTTAATATCTGCTTTCATATACCTTTTCCAAGGCAAGTAGACGTCAAATTCAGTGGGTGCATGTGCGGTTTAATATCCTGCGTAATGTTTATGCTCACATTACAATAATTGATATTGGAGAAACCAGAATACCTCTCGTATGATGGCAAAATAACCAATCACTGTCGTCAGTAATTCAGTTTGAACTTGATTTACTTACCTTGTCCAACTTGTCTCAACTTTTGAAAGTTTCAAAATTCAAATAACGTTATATACTGTCTACTGAAATGAAAATGTGAATATACGGGAGTCAGCAGCGAATCACGGAGATAAACCGTGCTGCAATGTTGAAATGCTTATAGGGACAAGTCTACCTATTTTTGTTTTATTATTTTCATACCTTTACGAATTCTATGGAATGTAACAAGTACCTGAAAAAATATGTGAGTCTTTGGAAATTAGATTTTGGCTAGGGCCCACGACCCACCCCTTCTAAATCAAGTGTTTTATTTATTCAGCAAGTTTTCATGAACCCTTTTCAAGGTTACTTTGTGAACGTCACTTCACGCCAAGGTATATTCATATACCTATGCGAGTGTAATGTGCATTGTGAGACCACGATTTTTATCGCGAGAGAAACTATATAGTAGTCTCTTGTCAGTCCAGACGTGAGACAAGTTAGGGAGACGTTAAACGTAACTCTACATAATTTCGTCGCTGTTCTGTTAGTTCGAACTAAAATGGGAGTACTTTTAAGGAGAGCGCTATTCCCCGTTTACCTCACTTTCCAGTTGTGCACTCCCTCCGCGAGTTTGGATTTGGGTACCGAGGTTGTGGAACCAAATGTCGAACTCCACAGTGGATTCTCCTCCTCGCCCATTCCAAATGTAACGCTATACGACTATTTCGAAGATATCCGATTCTCCATTCCAATTCTCATTCCGTACCAGCCCATGCCCAAGATCGACTGTGACCAGAGAAAATACAAGTTGTGTCACTATATACACAAAATGCACCTGATTGTTGAGGAAATAGACGTGTACCAACGTCAACAGGAAAAGTTTTTTATGATTGAGAAGAATGAAGGGAAAACGAGTAAAAGCAGGGTCGAGAAGAGAATCAAGTTGCAATGGTGCAGGAGCAGTAGCTGTGAAATGGGATTTCAACAATTCCAGGATGGTAATAATAACTAAACTCCAGAAATTGAAATGTTTTTGAAAATATTGAAAGAATATTTAAATATCAGCGTTTGTATAATGCTTTTATAGACACTAAAGCAATCAACAATCAAATATCAAGCGAAACTCCTCCATCCCCTCAGGAAGCTATTGCCGTCATGACCAGTCTTCAAGCACTCATTGACCATTTAGAATTCCAGTCCCGATTCAGAAACACTATACTCAATTTCACTCTCACAATGAATTCCTGCCTCCAGCAAAGAATCCCTTTGAAAGCAGTCAAACCCGCTGTATTTAAATCATACCTGACAACCATCAATTCCAATCTGGAAGATGAAGGCATGAGGTTGGCCATACCACCGGACCAACTGAAAACCTATTATGAGCTCCCGTTGGCCAGGTGCGATTTTTGGAATGGGGATGACGGTCGAGCGGACGGGGTGGTTGTGATTCAGCTCCCGGTTGTGCGGCGAAACTCGCAATATTCGCTGAGGGCCATCAGTCCCATAAAATTCGGGACGAGGGAGGCAGGGATATGCGAAATTGTGAGCACCCATAAGGAAATTATTTTCGACGAGAATACTCATGAGGTCTTGTTCCTGGAACAGAATTACTTGGATGAGTGTGTGGGAACGAGATTATGCCAGTTGTCCAGAGTAAGCCTTTTTTTAGGTTATAATAACTAATTTATGTATATTGTATACAGAAAATAATCTTTGCAACTGTTTATTGCTTTTTTACACTACATAGGCTACTAATAAATCCAAGGTTCCAAATGAATCCAAATGTATTGCAGAGAGATTGGGAGCCTTTCCTGCTGGACTTCAATTTAATGGCGGTGTATCCATCTGGTCGCCCCCCGAATCGACATTGTGCTCCATAAAATGCACGTACAAAGAGCCAAACTATGTTTTTTATAATTCAGTGACTAGCGAGGTGTACTTGACAAATGTCGCGAAGGACATATTCATTCGAGCAAGGGATGGACGTGTGATGAACCTGAAGGGTACTGCCCCAATTGGTACTACCCGAATTGCTCTCCCGTGCAAGTGGACCGTCTTCGTGGGGGATTTGGCGTTTGAAGGATTTCCAGCTACATGTAGGGATAGGACATTTTCGGTGAAGGGGCTCCTTCCAGAAGTGATGTTTCTAGAAAGTAGTACGTAATACGATAAATTTTAAGAAATATTATATAAATGTGGGTGCTAAATGTTTCCAAATAAATGTGTAAAAAAATATTTGATCGCCACTCTGTTGCTTTTTGTTAAACTTCCCATATTCTCATGCTCTCATTGTTCTTAAACCCCAAAGGCGAAAGAGGCAAATAATAAAGTCCCTTGAGGTCTCACCAAATAAGCCATAAAAACGGTCTTTAGTGTACAACATCTGCCTTGAAAGAAAACCTCATCGTATTCAGAGTAGGGTCCAATGTTCAACATAACAAATATTCTCTGGGACTGTGAAACATATATGCATCTGCATCCCTATAGGTAGTAGACCTTCTGAATTTCCAGATGCTCAAAACGGAGATTTATTGAAAGGAAGGGAAACCAAGGGTTCGGGTTAGGGTTAGGGATCACTATCATCACCATCAGAAGACCTTGATAACGTAGTAAACCAAGTCACGTTGTTAATATCCCATTTCTTTCTCCCAAGACACCCAGGTAAAGGGAAATCAGTGCAGATGCGCATATCCTTTGTTTGTTGCATACGGACACATGCACCCCCAACAATATGTGGAGTGTATCACATAGATTATTGCGTTTCCGCTGGGACCCTTCTTTTTAAGAAAAGGGAGCATTTTAAGTGTCAGAGTTTCGTTCCTTTTATGCGGGATGTGCTTGTACTATAATACTGTTCGCAGTCGTGGTACACGTGTGTCCCTTTAACACACAACGTTGTTGGATATATACATAAACAGGAGAAGAACGCAACAGTTCGCCACTCCACTCCTTCGTTGCCAATAATAATGAGAAATTTTCAAATCGCACTTTATTGCCAGTTGATTTATCATGAGAGCCCGGCAAGCACTACTATCCCTACTCTGTTTCATGCTACATTTGTCGCACTCCACGACATTTGAATTCGATGGGAAAGTGATTCACCCAAAAGTGGAACTTCACAGTGGATTTTCCTCCAGTAAACTGGAAAATGCCACTCTGTACGACTACTTCGAAGACATCCGATTCCCACTTCCGACCCTGATTCCTTATAAACCAGTGCCGGCAGCCAATTGTGATACTGAACAGTACCCACTGTGCCTTGACCTTCGTCATTTGAGAGAAGTCATCCAGGACATTGATTTCTACCAGCGACAGCTCGAGAGGCTTTTCTTGTCTAAGGATATTTGGGGGAAGCTGGAGGACATGATGGAGGATGGGCTCATTGAGTTTCATGGGGAGCCACGTATTCATTTGTGTACTAACATTGTTTGCAAACAAGGGTTTCAACAAGCTCAAGAAGGTATTTATTTATAGTTAAATCCAAATTTCTCATTTCGAACAGCATGATTCAAACATTTATCAAACATTTCATTCAGCTATGGCCATGATCCATAAGAAAACTTTGTCTGTCTCTGCATCTGACGAAACTGTGGTCGTAATGACTGAGCTCACCTCCCTCGCTGATCACCTGGAATACCAGATGCGGTTTCGGAATGCCATTTTCAAATATTACCGTGCGCTAAGGGCATGTTCGAAATCAAAAGTTCCGGCCACTGCAGTCAAACCTGGAGTACTCCGCCGATACCTCAAGAAGATCAACCGCGACCTAGAAGATGAAGGGATGAAGCTGGCCATCTCACTCGAACTCCTCTCGGAATACTATGAGTTGGGGCTAGCCAGATGTGATT
Source organism: Dicranocentrus wangi (assembly GCA_036850665.1). Classification (NCBI taxonomy): domain Eukaryota; kingdom Metazoa; phylum Arthropoda; class Collembola; order Entomobryomorpha; family Entomobryidae; genus Dicranocentrus; species Dicranocentrus wangi. Next base: position 6,873 of record JAANSN010005981.1, read on the forward strand.
TTTGGACAGGGGATGACGAGCAAGTGAATGGGGTGGTAACCGTCCATCTTCCGGTTGTACGGCAACAGTCAAACTATGAACTGAGGGTTATTTACCCGATCAAATTTGGGGCGAGGGGAGCAGGGATTTGCGAAATTGAGAGTGTTCACGAGCAAGTATTTTTTGAAACTAATACGCATGAGGTGTTGTTTATGGAGAGGATTGACATGCTTCAGTGCTTGGAAAGACGATTATGTCAACTATCGAAGGCGAGCTTGACGTTTAATGATATCCACTTGTAGTTTTGTATAACGTATTGTGGAAAATGTTTAATTTTTTAAAATTTTCCTTAGGCTACTAACAAGTCTGTAGTGGCAAATGAAGCTCTATGTATTTCCGAGAGGCTAGGAGGTTTCCCGGATGGACTTCAGTTTGACGGTGGTGTATCGATATGGTCACCACCGGAATCCACAGTTTGTTCCATTCGTTGTACAGACTCGGATCCCAATTCGGTTGAATGGAATGCGTTGGCGAGCGAAGTGTACCTGACTAATTTTGGTGATGACGTGATTGTGCGGACGGGGGATGGACAACTCATGAGTTTGAAGGGGACCGTGGAGGTGGGAACGACGCTTATTGTTTTGCCGTGTGAGTGGGCTCTCTTTGTTGGGGAGATGGTGTTTGCAGGATATCCGGGAACGTGTGCGGGTAAAGCATTCTCTGTGAAAGGGCTACTCCCAGAGGTAATGTTCTTGGAAAGCGGTGTACAGTAAAAGACACTATTTATTTTCTACACACTTTATTTAGATAGTTGTCAAAGTGTAGTCGGAGGAAAACGAAAGCTGGAATTTTCCAGCAACAATTTAGATGATCGTAAACTGTAATTTATGACCGGCCTCGTATATGTTTATTTGTAACATCTCTGCTTGGTTTTATGTGGATATATGGAAAATAAAATAGCCAATTTAGCCAATATATATAGGCTGTGTGTTGCGTTTGTCATATACTACCAACCGTACAAAAATATATTATTGTGAAACCCAAAACTTTACCTCCTATAGATTTATATAGGGCATATAAACGTGTGACTGTAATGATTGATATTTGATATGATTACTGCATGAAGAACATAAACATCTACCCATTGCGTGGAAACTGGTTCAAACTACGTCTTCTCACGGTTTAATAAAAAAACCCTGTCCAAATTGAACGTAATCAACGTGTAACGCGTGATTAGGAAAGTTTACAAAAGTTGAGTTTTTACAAATAAGGGTTGTTTACCGTACTCAAATGTGGAAATTTTGCCTGGGATCCAGAGGAAGAAATTTCCTGGGAAGAGTATGTATACATATACCAGTTCCACTGGAATCACAGGAAATTCTAGTTGAAGAGCAAAGGCATGTTAAGCTGGAAGCCAATGATTGTCTGGGAAGAGGAGTGTGGATGCTGCGGAAGCTGAGAAAAATTTATGTGAAAACTAGATGTTGGAGTGCATGATAGTATACACTCAAATATTCAGATGTAGAGAATAGGCAAATAGAACAAGAGAGCATATGTATTTTTGCAACTCTAATGAAGTGGGCATGACCTATGTCACTCATCCCTAACTAGCATAATGGTGGTCCACACAACCCAACATTATTAAAGTAATTAAACGAAGGAAAGGTATATCAAATTTTGTTAATCTATTTACCTTTATCCAGCAAGTTCATGCAGCGTGTGTCCAACCGGAAACACTAGCACAAAGTCATGCACCCCTCCCGACAACTCAACTATCCTCATCACTCTTAATTATATAAATATGACTCGTTTGCCCTGCAATTACATATGTAGTGAAATGACAGGTATAATGATAAATTACTACTCGAAACGAATACAGTATATAACACAATGATCAAGGTTATATTATTGGCACGTCATTTTTGGTCAAGCAAACGCAGCTCATGTAGTACAACAACAACAACTCTCCAGAAGTTCAAGCTGCTACATGTGTACAAAAATTTAATGAGTTCACCTTCATCCTCTCGGTAGACAATCAGGAGGAGAAACAAGTATTGTTTGTTGACAAAAGTACAGGCTGGGACAAAGCTATATAGCTCATACCCATTGCTCATTAATACACCTTTGTTTGTTTGCATCAAGTTCAATGTTCAAAAAAGCATCAAGTGAGCAGTGTCATCATCAAATCAATATCGTGTGGTGCATAATGTAATCATTAGATAATTGAATTTCTTGCGGTGAGTGACTACAGCTGCGTTTTAGGAAGTGTTATGTGTACTGAGCGAGCATTCCTTACAACTAAATTATATAAATCATTTAGCTACACAAAGGGCGTTAAAACTCAGTCGACTTCACCTGCTACACATCATCAACTCGAACTCGCCACTCATCCAAAACGGAATATATAGACTTTTAAGCTTAATGTTATCAGATGCATGCCAACTAATTAGCAGTTCATACAAAGGAAGTAGTAAAAAGAATCTGCAATATTTGACTAAAACCTTTATCCAAAACAGTACACATCCTTCGATCCTACATTATCGCCACCTTTGTTATAGACAGGTGAGCAACAAAAGCAAAGACCAAGATAACAAAAGAGTGATTGGCTTATGCGCATTAGTAGTACTACCGACCGACTACCATGCTACTTAAAGAAGACTACCTAAGTGTTCAAGATTCCTCAGAGTAATTTCTAGTTCGTCTCGTTTTAGCACACACACGCGACCACCACCCTCCAGCCTTTGGTGTATCTATGCAATTTGTTCAAGTATTAGAGTATCAAATGAAAATGAATATATCTTTAGGGCTATTTCACTTTATTGCTACCGAAGCATGCAACAGGCATGTCCAAGGACATGGTACGAGAACAGAATTATTATAGGATGAAAAAAGCGCTAGATGCACTGCTACACTAGCAGACAGGTAATCATCGCGTATAGCTAGCTACCTTTTGTTAGGTTTGCAGAATTGATACGAAATTTCATTGCCAAAAAAATGTACTTAATTTTGGTTGCTGCCATCCCAAAATGTAAAACAAGTGGAGGTTCCTCAGGATGAGGAAGTGGAAGGGAGACACTACTTAGGCTGGTAACAACGCACACCTTCTGTTTCTGTTTTGCAAAAGAGTTCGCTATAGTCATCCTAATTCCAGGTGTTCACTCGACAAGTTCCTCAGAATGCGGTGCCCAAAAGTTTCCTCGTTTTTTAGGTTCCTAGTGATTTTTGGAGTTTTCACTCGAATTGAATATGGGAGAGGGCAGCCGGTCGGGAATCATTCGTTCCGGAAAGCTGTTACGCTGGATCCCGAGGGAAAATATCAGTTGGAGTGGATAGTGGATGAGCCGGCCAAGAGGATCACGTTTAATGTGGCTGTTGAAACCACGGGGTATTTGTCACTCGGACTGTCTGGAGATGAGAAGAGTCGATCAGGGGTGGACGTTGTTGTTGGGGGAGTGAAGTCCAATGGAGAAACATACTTTTCGGTATGAACCACATAGCCGAAACTAGGGCGGGACTAGAAGTGGTTTTAATAATTATTTTTTATTATTATTTTAAGGATCGACACGGCATTGGAGGTTGGGTGCCTGTCATTGACTCCAGACAAGATTGGAAATTAATCTCGGCCAGAGAGACTCCCACGCATACTTACCTGTCATTTTCCAGACCTTTGGAAACCGGAGATCCAGAGGACTATCCCATTACGGTGTGTATTTGTGTATTTATACAATATAATATGTATGAGAAACGACGAATTTTAAAAACGATTTTTAGTTTTTAAATTGCCTTACGTGCTTTACTTTGCAGAACAAGAAGCTGTTCGTGGTTTGGTCGTATGGAGATCGGGACACACAAGTTAGCTATATCTACACAAACAAGAGAGGTGCTGTAGAAATGAACCTTTTAGATCCAAATTAAGTAGATCTCCAGTGCACACTTTGCAAGAAACAAGTACTTCACAATTTAATACACCATGTTGCTCAAAAGTTCTTTAAAACTGTTGTAAATGTTGTAAATATGATTATAGCGATATGATAGCCAATAAATAAATCCAGTTGTATTCACGACTAAAGTGACAAGAAACAGCTCTAGCTGGGTTACTCCATTTATTATTATTTTTATCATTTTCCTGTAAACCGCGCTTCTTTTGGTCCCTACTTTATACAAGTGTACCGTATCGTTAGTTATAACTGCAGATAATTTCCTTGTTCCTCTCTAAAGCAATCCCACTTTGTACAAGAATTTTTCACAAATTCTTATGAAACGCTCCCACGAATTCTCAAACGAAAACAAGCAAGCTAGGCTCCAAAGCTCAACCATTAATTTTAACACTAGCTTAAAGTCTAACACAGAACACTAGCGTATGTTCCTCACAAACTACTTTTACTGAAAGTGATGATACATAAGTAGATTGAAATGCTCGAAATCCTTCCAGTTCTTCTCCTCAAACTGTATTGTAGCCGACACCATAGCACAGCCCTACACTCCTTGTCATTTTACGGTCTGCAACATGTCCCAACCTTCAAAGTCCCGTTCGGGA
>JAANSN010005982.1:0-11383 GCA_036850665.1 Dicranocentrus wangi
TAGGTAAAAAAATCTTATTTGGGATCGCGTCTTTTGGGATGTAAAATTTGGGATTTTGGTATTTTGGGGAAAAAAATTTGGTCAAGCGTCATAAGGCCGTATATATTGCTAAGAATCGGCAATATAATAAATAGTGTTTAGTAATATTCTGCAAAACTGCCAGTGCCAAACAATTTGCAACCTGACAAGCAATAACGCACCCCCACTTCCATGCAATTCACTTGCAGCAAACGTGTTTTTGTATACTCACTTATTGTACAACCTTTACATCTCATGCAATGAATTTACAGGAAGAAATGAAAGCGTTTGGAGTCGGCCAATGCCAGTTTGTACGTGAGTCGTGAGCCGAACGCTTCGAATCCAACTATTGGCTCAATATCCCTCCGTTGCCACTCCTATTCCCTCCGCCTTACACACTCTGCTCCTTACGCATTTTTTTTTGTTCTCATGTAAAATGAATTAGGTGGAGGAGGAGATTCCTTCGACTCGACAGTAATATTATGCTTCGATCGAGATGTAAAAGTAGACGGCAACAACGGCACTTCATTGCCATAAATGCATTACTTACTACGCCTTCTATATCATTAAAAATAGCCAAGTTCGTAAAAAGGATTTTACTGAAATATGAATGACTGACTGCGGATTTAAGAGTACTCAAACACGACGAGATTGAAGAACACTCTCACCCCAACCACTTCATAAAGCAGATGTGTCCCCAATGAATGTGTTCCTAAAAAATTGATCATTATAGCCGCCTAGTTAGTTTCAATGTGGTTCTTTTCCAAAATTGTGTGAAATTAGTGCGAGGACCAGTGGAAAGATATGAACGAGTTTTAGTTAAGCTGTACTACTATAATATTAAAGTTAAAAAGCCCTAGTTGATTGCCAGATAGCAATCCAAATTAAAAAGTGTTTCTCGGAATTTATTGGATTTATCGAAATTGCTTTTATTCATGTGGTGGTCATGAACTAGTGGTGGAAGAATGGGTTTTAACTATTAATTATTTTTTGACGTGAACGGAAGGGGGGTTACAATACAATGCAATTGTAATTAAGCAAGGTGTAACAGTGTAACAGACGACATTAAGTAAATAACTTGAAGGGAAAAAGTTTTTCACCTATAGCAGAAGAAGATACTATTTAGTTGCTGATAATCAGTTGCACTGTGACATCATCATCATCAATTTAAACAAAATGTCTGGTAGCAAATCCGAAGACGCACCGACCACTGCATTTTCCATCCAGAGCATCTTAAGTAACAAACAACTGGACGGTGTTTGGGGTGCTCTATTGTCGACATCCAGTAGCAATTGTGAGGATCCTTCGGATTACAGTGAAGCAAATTTAATTTCAACATCTAGTCTTAGCAGAGCACACCGTCACTTTGAGTGGGACAGTGAGGCTTTGGACATGAGAATGAAGAGCCACTTAAAAGGTAAATGCACTAATAATTCATAGTTTTAAATTAAAAAGAGGAATAATAGGAACATTAAAAACATGCATTTGTGTAGATCATCATGATCATCATCCGTTACAACAACTGCATTATTATAGCGTTAAATTATTAATCGATCAATCCTGCAAGTCATAGAATACCGTGGAGTTATTCAACAAGAGGAGTAGTTGAAGCCATGCTTCAATCCACATTTTTTGTGTGAAGTCATTGCAGTCGGGTTGCAATTAGAAAAAATGTATTCCGAGGTGGATTTTAAATTAAATCTGTCATATTATGTCTTAGGAAAGTTTAGAAATAATTATATTTGCATGGACCATACGGAACATATTGCACATTGTGGTAATTTGCTTCGATCGATATAGCAAATCACAGTTTTTGGCATGCTGCGTGCTATGATTAAGATTCTGCTCCGATTTTTTAGTTTAAATGGGTTGGGTTGTAGAGAAAAATGTATGGCACACACAGGGATTCCAAGTTGTTTGGCTTGTCAGGTGCAGACTAATCGTAAGTTAATCTCATACTTTTTAAAACTGAAACATTCGAAATCACGGCAATATACGCAATTAAATTGAAATCAGAGAAAAAATACCATTGTAATACCAAGGAATACCAATACCACTTGAAAAAGCTCCGTGTATAAGGCATGGTCTAAGCCCAACATTTTGGATAGGCAAACTTTCAATCTCATTTTTGATTTTAGGAATTTCCATCATCATAAATTAATTTTTACTCCATCTTTAATTTTTAAATATAGAAAGCAACGGTGAAATGAAGCCCAGGAAGAAGCGATCTCGTGCTGCTTTTTCTCATGCACAGGTACCACTAGGTTTATTTATTTGTGCTCTTTACACTTCCTTTAATCTATCATAAGTTTCCTTTGATAAACGACAACGTCCGCAAACCACAAACATTTGACAAATCACGGAGTCATGCTAATGTGTGGTCGCGTGCCTTTCAACATCATCCCACGTTAAACCTCAATGCCCATCAACTCTCTTTCCTTATTACAAATCGGAAAATTGTAAAAGTTTTGTAACACGTATAATGACTTAATATGACTCTCCTCCATTTTAAGGTTTACGAGCTGGAACGAAGATTCGGACATCAGAGATATTTGTCTGGGCCGGAAAGAGCAGAGCTCGCTCAAGCCCTAAAACTTACCGAGACTCAAGTAAGTCAAACCCTGATGTTTCCTTTATTATTATCACAGTGCAAAGTGATATATGACGTTGATTGAAAGAACGCATACAGTTCAATCCTCCTCTCTCTCTCTCTCTCTCTCTCTCTCTCTCTCTATTATGTTATGTTCCTCCTCGACTCGACTCTACTCTCTTTTCTTTGCTTTGTAATACGATTAGGGAGTCGGAAGTAGATCAAGTGAGCAAGTGTATTATTTAATGCTTCTGCAGTGCAGCACCCTGTCCTGTCCTCCTACTCCATACTCCATACTCGTCCTCTCTTTTACAAGTGCTTTTTTCACTTTTTTTTTCTCTCTCTCTCTCTCTCATCTCGCTCTGCTCAACAGTAGAGTACAGTGCACACAACTCAACTTCGTCGAATCGCTTAAAACGAGTTTTTTTTCTTTTTGGCGTGTCTGTTAATAAAATGCCTCAAAGTAAACAAGCAGAGGATGAGCCAGATGTATTTCTTGTATGTAATTGAACATATGGATTTTGGATTTAAAGGCTCAAGTTTCCTTTTGTAAATATTGATGGGGATTCTCCTCCTCTATAAGTGTAAAAGAGTCATTTTCCCCTGAAAAAAGAAAGATTTTTTTTTCTTCTTCAACACTTTGGCTGGCTGTCTGCTAAATTGTCTTGTGGACTGGTGGAAGGAAGCTTCTTCCTGCTTTCAGGAATCGAGCTGCACTTTTATTACTTTACCAATGCCATAAGCTTAGCAATAAGACAAGCCCAACAAGAAGAGTAACAATAATAATATCTCTCCTCATCAGTGAGATTGAAACTGTTTCAATCATAAACGAGCGAGCAGCGGAAAGATTTTAATAAGAAGGGAGAGTGTGTACGTGTACTACTGCTCCCAGTGCGTCACTTTTTAAGCATCAAGCAGAGTTGAACTAATTGTGAACAACACGTTTCGAAATGATGATTGTAAATACATAAATTAGGTATACCACATCAAAAGTGGGACTTGCGTATGCCGACTGACTGACCATATTGCATACAATGTTGTATATAAATATCATCCATCATGGTGGCGTTCGTACAAGGCTGTTGATGGCATAAACATTTAACGCATTTTGCAATTTATTCTGCCCTTGTTTGATGCATAGCTCCATTTTCAGTTTTATAAACTCACACGAATAATAATAATAATATCCGTAACTGAATATATAAAGCTTTTTATATTTTTTCACAGGTAAAAATCTGGTTTCAAAATCGGAGGTATAAAACTAAGCGAAAGTTTCAACAAGATATCGCCTCTCCATGCCACGTTCCTCAGCCTCGGAAAGTTGCCGTGAAAATCTTAATGAAAGACGACAAGGTAATCATATCATCCATACACTATTGTCAAGTAAATATTTCAAATAGATCGTTAGAAAGATCCCTTAGCACCCGCAGACAGCTTTCCATTATCCAGATACTTTTGAATGCTTTATTGTACGGGGAATTCGTATATTATAGCTGTGCTAAATATCCCGATAAAGTGAAAAGTTGAAAGTATATTTACAAGTAGGTTTTTTTATGAGACGACGACGCGACGTGTGTGTTGTTGGTAATGGATTCTGGGGTGTATTGAACGAAATGTGGTAGCCTAACAATTACTCTTAAATTACAATCTTGTAAACATATAAAATATGCTTAACTCTCTGGCAATATATACCCTACCAAAAACGAAAAGCTACTATATACATTGTTAATTACTCTTGTTGGAGTAGTTTCCTTCCACCTTTAAAGAGGCATTGCACTTGGCGTGGTGGTGCACCATGCAAGAAAATTTGACTGGCAGGGAGAACTCATAATAAAAAGCCTGTATATTTTTGTAGAATGTGTGTATAAAGTCTCAAATGTTGTTTACTTTTTTTTGTAGGTTGTTTACAATCGGGATGAAATAAAGCCTTATCTAAACCCAACTAACCTGCTTTTCAACACCCTATATGCGTATCACTGTTGGCCTACCAGCCGCTGAGCACCCTTGTAATAAACTCCAACCAGTTGTTGTAGATCCACACACTCTCAGTCAGTCAGCCCAGCCCACACACATCGACACCTTCTTCGATCGACTTTATTTATGGTAAACTAATAACGCACGTGTTTTATGAATTTCATGATGGTTTCTTAGCGTACTCTCCTCAACTCCACACTCTCTCCAGACAAATAATAATGAGCAGCAGCTTTGGGTGAAAGATTCAATTAGATTAGATTAGACAGAGGCAGAAAGGGGAGGTCTTGTTACGTTCAACTTGTGCAAGTGTCCATCTTGCTTTTACCCATGATTATCATTTGGCAATTTTGATTTCTTCAAGTTTATCACAGTGTTTGTTAACGTGTAGGTATGTGTAGTACCAGTACCCATGCATGTATGAGTTGAAAAGAATGCTTATTTGTTGTGAATGATATAGAATTGAATTTTTTTTTTTGAAATAAAGTCATGCAGTTCAAGTCTTGTACTATGCGGTTGTGGTTGCCAAATTTATTTTATTCTTGGAAAAAAGGGTGATTTTTAAGAAACTACTTCGATCATAATACCTAAATCATGCATATAATTTAATAATAATCCAATATTGTGAAGCAAAGACAGTGTGTCAGTGCGCCAGCATGTCAACTTGGTTCATATCACGTCATAAATAGAAGGCATCCTATGCAAAATCGGAAAAACTTGACCTTCAAAATAGGGACCAAAATTGTTCATCGCACATCGCAGTGCACTACCAGTAAGGCTTATTAATCGTATGCCACAAATCAAATCTAGCAGTATTGGCATCATTCCCATTTAACAGAATTTGTCCGCTACATACAGTTAAACCGTCATTTGACGTTACTACATCAACCTAACCAAGTAGACCCAAACATTTGCCTGGTATCACATTTCTTTATTACAGAGAAAAAAAATGGCTCTGTTCCTTCCAGGGTATTCCGAGACCCGAAAAAAAGACTTTGTTATCCAGTCCGCATTATATTCTTTTACATAACTTTGATGATCCGGGTTCTCAACTCCTGCAGCACGAACGAACCACCACCACATCAAACCACCACTTTCCAACAACACCCACCCCAACAAAACTTTTTATATTGCAAATGGAGCTACAATTTTAATTAAGTAAAAGTGTTTCTCAGGTATTTCATAAGTTGTGTGAGACTGATTGCCCACAATAACAATATTATCAACAGATTATTGCAATGAATCTGGAACATGATGGGAAGCGTTACCTAATACCCTGGCACTACCTGCCACGGCACCCTTTAGCTTCGTCTTTCAGCACGTGTCGTTCACATTAAATCGCCTTGTTGTTAGGTTGGCAGGTGTTGTGGCAAAGCTATATTATTTATACCGTGTATGCCCACAGGAAGGTGACTCTCTAGACGGTGGTGAAACTCACTGTATGGAAGTGCTAACAAATCACTTACGACAGTGATTTCTTAATGCATGTTGAATCGACATGCCTACTCATTTTTATTCAAGGAGGAGGGTATCGTCAGCGTTTTGGACATCGTCCTCAGCTACAATATTATCCAGAATGTGTAATTAACTTAATGGATTTTGTTACAAGGAGAAAAATACATACTTTACCATTTACTCGTCGGAGTAACAAACAAATTGCACATCATCAGGTTGAAGTGCAATGATACTATTTTAATTTTATGGAGGGTCCTACTGACAGTACTGACACGCGTCTTAACACCACAGTGTGCAAACATAATGGAAGGAAACTGATGACTTGAATAACGTCTGCCCATATGCTAGCTAGTGTGCAATCATTGTCATTTCGAGCGTACAAGTATAGATTTAACAAAAAACTGCCTGGTCTCATGTGACCCTAATAAATAAGTGCAACACACCATTGCACACACTAAATGGATTGCTAACATAAGAATGATTTCAGATATTTATTTCTCATAGAGACTCTTACCATTAGTTAATACAAGTGCAAAAATATAACAATAATGCTTTTCTAGTAAAAAAAAAGTATGTTTTAAAGAGTTGTGTTGCAGATGAAAACTTGAAGATGACTGTTATTTTATTTTTTTTACAATAACAACTTACAATCATCATCAAAAACTTTTTTATCATGAGTCCTGAGAGGAGGGCACACACGTTTAAAGGAAAATCAATATGAGCTTGACGACAAGTAAAGATTTTCTTTCCACAAGAGTATACAAGAGGAAGCATCAGAAAAACTATTTTAAATGATTTCATTCAAACCCAGCATTCAAAGCGATCCCTTAACGAGTTGACGATGAGAAAGCCGAGTCATCCAGTGTTACTAAAATATGGTAAAACGATATATTATTATGATGTTGATTGAAAGGGCGCATACACTCACACTCACTCCTCCAGCAGCAGCATACTACTTACTTCCAGGTTGAGAAGCACTTTTTTTAGAAATGGTGAATGGATGGAGCAAGTGCAATGGAACTTTGGATGCGTAATACGTAGTTTGCTTTTTTGGTTTCCGACTCCGACAGAAGACGGGGATCTGCAGTAGCAGTAGTACATATTTTAGGAAGAAATCTAGGATTGCTCCCGTACCTACCTATATACCCAAGAAACGACGAATCTCTTCACTACTTAATCTGGCATTACTGCCTACCGTTTCCACTCCGTTTGTTAATAAAATGCCTCAAAGTAAACAAGCATAGGTTGAGCCAACAGATGTATTTCTAGTACTCAATGAAGCAGATGGATTTTGGATTCGAAAGCTCATGTTTCCCTTTGTAAATATTGATGGTTTAGTTGGCTTTATAGGAATATATTGCAGGAAGGAACGGAATGGATGAGGGTTTTTTCTTCTTCGAACAGTCCCAAAAATATCTTTCACGTGAAATGACTATTCTCCAAGCCGTGGAATTTGTGTATGTACAACAGAACAAGGTGCTCTCTCTCTGCGTATGAGATTTTTAAAATATTTGAATCGCATCAGAAACATTTGCATTAGCATTGTGTTGCATATACATTTTCATTCTTAAACTTAGACAAGAAAGACATGCCTTTATGTGATCATCGTCATTACTGCATCACTTGCCCTGTAAAACAAGCCTGCATGCATGTGTCATCAGCTTATATAATCTTCCTGATGGGCTAACTGATATTGAAAACCCTTTTTTTAGTGATTGAGCCCCCTTTGGTCCGACCAATTTTTATTTTTATTGTCATGGATCGATGGCTAGTCGTAACCTTATCCCACGTATCAAGTTATATATCTATCACTCCGTAAGACCTTGTATGTATGAGAGCGATTTTTAATTTTTCAAATTTCATAATTCAAGCGATCATAACTTCGCAAAGATTTAGCGACGTGAAATATGTTGTTAGTTTAATTATCTAATTTGTTTCCTTATTTGTCCACCCATATCAAAAATATCATATTTTAAGACTAATTTATTTTGTTGTTACAAGGATGAAATGTGTCAAAGGCAACAATAGTAGTGAACTGCACACACGACCGCAAACCCCACCAACTAGTTCTTATTTGTATGGGAGATTTCAAAAAATAAAACAAATTTCCAAGCAGTAGTGATACACCTTTTCACTTACACGGCACCCACTAACAACTAGTAATAGGTTAACAGATATGTAGCTATGTATTATGTATGATAATATAATATGCATTATGGTTTGACGGTTTAGGTAAAATTTTAGGTCTGAAGTCCAACTTTTAGTAGACTACCATGATACGACTATGATAACTTATCATATTTAACATAATTTATTAAATATTTGGTCACCTATTACTAGTCATTAGTGGATAATTTGTAGTTATTAGTACGAAAAAATGTATGACAACTGCTTGGCAAAAAATTTTATTGTTGTATTTTCTCCTATTAGGAACTGGTTGATGATGGGGTTTGGGGTCATGTGTGATACATACGTATTATTGTTGTCTTTGGTACACGTGGTTTTGTCCTCTGTACCAACAAACTGTAGAAATTAGATTAAAGATATATGATTTTTTCAATACGAGCGGACGAATGAAGAAACTAATAACATACCCCATTCTGTAATTATCAGTCAACAAACAGGTCGTTAACTCTTTCCGTTTCGAAGTTATGATTGTTTGAATTTTGAAATTTGAAAAATTAAAAATCACTCTCTTATACATACATGATCTTACGTAGAGATGTATAACTTGATATGCGGGATTCGTTTACGAGATATGATACATGATACTAGATATAAAAATATAAAATGGTCTGGACAAAGGAGGATCAATCACTAAAAAAGTGCTTTTTGATTTTGCTAAACGGTTTGAAGTAAAATTTGGGGATTCCCTACGTAAAGTGAAAACTTGTCAAGTGAGTGATCGATTTGTCCTCTGTCAATTAGATGTCATTATTCCACTTCCCTGCGTGTAGCTTACTAAAGCTCAATTTAATCCACACAATATGTTTTTGATGAAGCATGCTGCGGTTTCCTTGTATATCTGCGGAATACAACCTGATACACATTACATATATACATACATACATTATAGAAGAATGACGATAAGATGAAATGGAATGGGAACAGATCATTTTTTTACATCACGTCACGATATGATAACAGCCCTGCTGGCACTCGTGTCGCCAAATTTCCGGAACTTCATTCACCGAGAGTGGGAAAGAACTTTGGTGGACTGTGATGCTAAGTAAATTCTATTTTTTTCAGAGAGGGAGTCTTTCCGACTCCGACAACTAATTCGGCTGTTTGAGATCGGATTGTGGAGATATTGACAATCGTATCACGTTCATGCGATTCACCTCATATTATACGAGGTTTCCCAGTAGGTTTCTACCCCGCAAAAGAAATTTTTTCGTTAAACACACAATAGGCAAGTATAGTAAGGACGAGTAAAGTATCTCAAACACCCGCCTTTGATGCTTTGTAATTGGAATTGAAGAATGTGCTTATTGCGCAGGGCATAATGTTTCAGAATGAATAATAGAGTAGCTGATAGAAAAGCCTGATATCATATAGGTTTAATTAGTAGCACAAGTTAGCAATTACAAATTACAACATATGCCAACGATTTTTAATAATTTGAAATCGCATATAAATTAATTATTGTACCTTGTCACAGTTTGTAATTTACATAATTTACGATTGTAATATTATTATTGTATTGAAAAATCTAATACAAGAAAAATCCCTTCTAGCTTTTTATTCCCAAATTAGCCAATCCTTTAAACAAGCTACCACGCGCCGCCGCAGGAAACTGACGATGTTTGCAAGAGGGAATGTTTGTACGAGTAGGTCCTTGACTTTGTAATCCATGTGCAGTAAAGGAACCCCGAATTGTAGGGGACATTTTCAAAATAATGTAATAAGTATGTTGTATTTAGTCATTTCTATTTTATGTTACCTGGACCACATTAATAACGAGCTTTTCCCCTCTTCCGCGGGACCCTCTTGCTTGATACCCATATGATGTAAAGAATGACTAGTGAAGCTCAAGTCTGGTATACTGCATTCAAGACAAAGACTTTCAATTGTGAAGCTCCTCAGCTCTAACAAAACATCACCCAACAAAAAGTAGAAAGATGCAATTTTATTAAGAATTTTACAAACAGCAGTTTTAAACAGAAAAACTTACTTTTACCCTGCAAACAGGTCATATTCGTCATAGTGTAGCGGATTTCTTCCTCTTGCTTCACTAATTCAACAATTCCATTGTCTCCGACATCGTGTATGTAAACACTCAAGTGTTCCAGGCGTGGCCAATGTTGGCACACAAGTCGAAATTTTTCGTCATTAAGCCCCAGATCTCTACTCCAGTTAGGCTTGGCATGATATCTCTCATTACGAAACAAAACACCAATATCGTAATTTTAATCGCCAAAGAACTGAAATCAGAATTTCTTAGTATGTAATAGATTATTGAACATACCGAGTCTCTCGAAATGCATTATAGTAGGAGAAATAACATGGGAAAATTTTCGTTGTCATTGCACTTATCAAGCCAAGTTACATGGAGGCACGTTTGCCCTGGGGGTATCCCGATCTCGTGAATTCCATGGTTCCATGGTTTTCGACATTTTACAACGAATATTTTCCCATTTTATTTCTCCTACTATAATGCATTTCGAGTGACCCGGTATATACCTCTGTGCAATAAAGTAAACAAGTCACACAGGTGCCTAAACAAAAAATGGACTATGAACGAAACATAAGAAGCTTTTTGTGGAGTGGTTACGGGTTTCGTCTGCCTGAAAACTTTTGTTTGAAGGTCAAACAATCCAGAAATTAGTATGGACATAGGGTAATATAATTTTTTGTTTTTGGATATCCACTTCTTTCAACTATGCTTTACTTCGACTTCCCATCCCCCTCCTGCCCTGACCTCTAATTTATGAAAACCGGAGCTGTCATGTATGCAATTTTGCTAACTTGAGAATCAAAGTTGGGAGAGAGTTGACAGCAATGTATTCATCATTAGTAAAAAACTGAACCAATAACTACGTAAACTATTTCAGACTAATGGGTTCTGTTTCCAGTTTGATTCAATTTCCTATAATACGGCTATAGAAACAGACAGAAGTCGGCGGGTACACACGTGTTTTTTTACGCTCCACTTAGTAGTTTTTTATTAAACTATTTTGGGGGTAATTATAACGTAGAAAATTCAGAAAATATTTCCAATGCACCACGGGCATCCTGTGAACATTGTAATTTTATTTGTACGATACTGTAAATCTGTTTAAACATGTAAATAACAAAATCTCATCAGTGAATTTGTGATTCTTTTCCCTTTTTTTGTTGTTTTTGTTT
>JAANSN010005983.1:0-11382 GCA_036850665.1 Dicranocentrus wangi
TCTCCATGACCGCATTCTCAGTCTTAATACGTCATTCGAAAGGGCATGCGAATTCCTTTCGAATGAGATATCACACATCGGCATACGTTACATACTTTAGGTGCAATGGGGGAATTAACGATAAGGTAACGCAATTTAAATTCTATTACATATCTTCATGCTTGAATTGTTTTTATTCGTCCATTACACAGTTAAATAAAATTTGCTTAAATAATGTATGTTAAGTACAATAATAAAGATCCTAGGTTTCATACTTAGGGACATACGAGAAATCTTATAAGGAAAGGCGAAAAATTAGATGAGGTAAATTCAAACCGTTATATCTCAAATATCTAGAAACGCATTCTGAATTTGAGTGCGTCAGACGACAGGTATTTGCATGTCCTTCTAAATGAGTTACCACACATATCCATACGTGATATACTCTGGATGCTACTTGGAATTTTAATACGTGACACATAAATTCTGCATACGTTTAGCATGCTGAGTTCAGTACGGGTGCTATATGTTTGTTTAAGGGAATGGGAGTCCCTTACGAATGAGCTACCAAACGTTGCTCTAGTATTTCAAATATGGTGTGCTGAATATATTTGCAGGTTCTTTCAAACGAGCTACTACACATCGCCAATCACAATTTTTGATTCATAAATTACACAATAAAATTCATGTTTCAAAGAAGCTTGTTTCAAATCATGTAGTGTTAGGTTGGGTTTGAAAGGTTAGGTATATTGCGGACATGATTAATAGCAGTCAAATGCACTGAAACCTTGGACCCCGCAGGGCTAGATTGTCTTAGGGTTTAGTATTTCCACAAACTAGTTTCGACCATTTAAGACACTACGAAGCATCAGCTGTCGATGTCAACCGCCAGAATCCCAATCCGCATAATGTTCCCATCATACTTCTTCGTGAATACATGCTTGATCACAACTTTATGGATGCAACACATATGTACCTATATGCCAGAGCATGTTGCACACGGCCCATAAAGAAACATTGGCTAGCAGTGAAGAATGTTGCACAGCTCGGGCCTTGTGCCGCCACTAGCATATGCGGAACAAATGTCAACCTTATACCCCACACCCAGAGATAGTAAGGTTTCGATATGGATTTGGAACATATCTGCTGTCCAAAGTTCATATTTGATACTTTTTGATTAGGTTTTGATTAGGAGAGTCGACGAAATACCTGAGGATGCAACACCAGCCATGGTTGGGGTTAACAAAAATTAATTGAGGACATATTTCACAAATCTAAATGAACTGTTACTTTGTGGAAATTGGTAGCCAATTACATTAATTGCGGTACAAACTTTGACAGTGCCGTAAAATTCGAGTTGACCCTTCGTTCTGGGATTTCCTTATAACCTTATTCGATGAATACATTATATGAATACATTCTACGTATTCATACGTACGAAGTAGCTTGGACTGCTGTGCTTTAGGATAGGGAATTCTCGGTTCTTTCCTTTTGTGTATGATGCCATGAAATATACGAGGGTGTTTGCGGAAATAATGACACAAGTTTGATTTCATTTGCTTATTTAAACCCATAATATGCTTATCAATACATAGAGAAAGGATATGGGTATCTAAGGGCATGTCACTACTAACAACTCACAAAAGAGGTCATTTCTTGAGGTTTTTCTATACATTTGGTTTGAACCGGTATATCAAAAAGTAGCCAATGGTTTGACTGCCCCCCGCCTATACATCAGTCACAGTTTATCCGAGTATTCCGAGTATATAATCTGGGTCCAAAGTATGAAGAGTCAAAAATTTTCAAGGTATGAACACAGTAGAAATAAATATTACATTTGTCGCATCAGAAATCAAATACCCTTTTAGACTACACCTTTGACCTAGCTACATGCACCTTGTTAGTCAGAGTTACGGGTCATAATAATTTTGGTGTATTTGTCTGTGACGGGTCACCGGTGGAGATTCGCTAACACCCATAACAAATACCTGATTGTCCTGGCACACTATCTACTCCAAATGTTTTGTTCCACTACGAGAAACGTTAACAGGAATGTATTTGCTATGATACAATATGATCGCTCATATTACCAACCATAACTCAAACCACCAAAGGAGTGAGTATCATGTCATTCGATAGCCTGTAAGTTACTCCAATAAATGATATGAAGTCCATACGAAAGTCCTCTATACAATAAGCATTATCAAAGTTGTCTCATTATTTCTGGGAAACCCTACATATAATTGTAACTTTTCCATTCATTTTTGCAAATACTTTGATAAGGGGAAATATCATGCAAATGAGAGTGGTACTTGCTCAACGACAACGCATAACACAAAACACTTTTACATTGACAGGGTTCCGCCAGAGTGTGTATGGGAACAGCAGCAGCCACATCCACTTTGTATAACGAGACACAGGAATTGCGGCGCGCCGAGGAGTGGATGCAGGATAGGACCTGGTTCAGATCAGAGAAGAATCGATGTTTACTCTTTGTAGGTTGCAATCTGTTTTTCATTGAAGTCAAGATTTTGTTCCAAACATCGTGCCTCGACCCCTGTTAAAAATTATAAAGTGAAAGTAAACGTGTTCTTTTTATTATTTATTTGTGCAAATGTTAGGAATTCCATCAAATTAAACATGGTAAATCCTGGAACAAGTGAAGCACTTTGCAGTGCCGAAAATGCAAAAATTCAAAAATTGTTTGAAAATGTAAACAAAGATTGTGCCTGCAAAGGATGCCAAAGGGCATCAGCTGGGACGTACCCAGAGCTCAACTTTCATGGCGAGTTGGCCCAGCGTGATTTCCCAAAATACATCCCAGTCCTGAAAGAAAGTATTTACCGGGAGGAACAGAAGCTTCAGATCATGCGTGCTAATTTAGAAGATTCCACAAAACAAGAAGAACTTGTAGATGACCTCCAGGATGAACTTGAATCACGTGAACAGTTTCTCGAACCAACTCTGCCAACGCCAATGGATACTTCGTCATATGATGTTCCATTTCAATTATTCCCTGAAGAGATTGGCCAAGTTTCACGGGTTATCAATAATGCGAAGCTGCATTCGGATGGTTTCACCGTTGTCGATTACGCCAAACAGGATGTCGACAAACTCAGTGCTGACGGCGGACTGCTCTACAAGTATAAAAGCGGCCACTTCAAGGTCGAGAATCAAACTACATTCTGGAAACAGCTGTCCAAATTAAAGCACGGAGATCAGTTTCGTGACTCCGGTACCAATAGTAATGTCATAGTTGGAATCACATGGACCCGAATCAGAATGATAAAGGAAATGATTTACCAATGCGACCAGTACACTCCCATGTTATTTTCTCATCACGATGGCACAGATGAGGAGACGGGCGAGCTCAGCAATTTAACCATTGGAGAAATTTGCAAAATGATGGACGAATATTTTCCGTTGTAAGTACTGATATCTGAAAATGATACTGAAAATATCGTGTGCAGTAGTGGTATATTGTAGGGCTCGGAACGTGTACACGTACACTCGTGTAACCACGCCGTTACAAGGGCGTTTAGTGAAAAATGGGAAGGGTTTAGTGTTGTACACGATAACATAATCGGCGTGTACACGGACTAAGGCGGAAACCAGGTTGAACCGGATTGTGATTGATGTTATGATCGTAATTTTGCCAAGTTTAAACATAAAATTGAAATACAGTTACATGATTCACCAAAATGAGTGTGCACCAAAATATTTACCTTTTTCGTCAAATTTTTGATTATATTTTCCGATTTAGCAGATTATATTAAAACTTATGTAAACGCGTAGAGCTGGTATGCGACACGTACACGCGCAGGTCAGTTTATACACGACACGCATAGCCAACTTATGGCACCGTTTACGCCTGAACACGACAAGGTTTGTACACGGGTCGAATCGTGTACACATTCCGAGCTCTAGTATATTGTATTAGTGGAGAAAATGTATGATCTATTATGTTGGTTTTGTTTTTCTAGATGCAAGCTCAATCCTCTGAAAGCCTGCGTCCAGTTTTTCAGCCGCCTCCGGAAACTCTGCAAAGAAAAACATGGCGAGATCCACATTCCATACATTGTACTCGGTAAAGATTTGAAAATGGCCGGGGATGCAAGTCTTGGTTTTAACTTTAGTCAAGTGCCTACGCCTTTGATGGATGTGATTAAGAAAAAAATAGAAGGAGTGAATACTGCATACACGTACATCGCAATTCTCGGCTCCTTCTTCGCTATTCACGCCGAAGGTTTGTGTACTTACCTATGTTTGAATTTGAATATAACTAGTAGACTAAAAACTTGACTAATAAGCAAAACTACAAGGAGTGTTTGTATATAGAACCGAACGCTAGAGCTCTGAAATTTTTACCAGACCTTTGTCAGAGCATCAGTGGACTATATCCATAATTTCAGGTTTCAACACCGACAAGAACCTTGTCTAAAAATTCCCAAAGTTTTCAAAATCTGCATGGTACACGCAGTTCGCCGCACGTTTGCATGAACTGTGATATGCACCGTACAATAGCACCCCGCTGCATGCAGGCTGCACGCCATTACACTATTCAGATTTCGAAGCACTAGCGTTCAGCGCTATATGCTGAATCCTTGTTATTAGAACTGCAATTTTAAAATAGACTTATAAATATAACCGATACATAAAGCTCAGGTTTTTGACTTTGATGCTTTTAATTGGATGCATTATTTGTAGATTCCAATTTGAATTCAATGTCCGTTCATTACGGTGGGCTTCCCAAAGTGTGGTTCATCATGAATGGTGAACAAACAAAAGTAGTTCATGCCGGACTGCATGAGCTCGTGAAAGTGGATGCCGCAGGGGCCCCGGTCAAACCGTGTATAATTCAGCACAAGAAGACATTGATTGACCCGGAAATGTTACGACGGTGGGGAGCTAAGTTTAAAGTTTTCGTCCATACTCCCGGAACTGTTATTTTCACGGGTATGAAAATTACTTGGAGAATGAAATGTTTTACTCAATTGAATGTTTCCAAGTTCATTTAAAGTTTTTGCAAATTTTGCAGGAAGTGGATGCCTCCACGAGGGTGTCAATACAGGTAAGAGTATTGTAATATTGTAATGTCATTGTAATGTTATAACATTAAACACGTGTGTGTGAGGACTCTCTTCATTCTTTTTCCTCACTAGGTAATGGGGTTGCAAAGGCTGTAAACCTAGCGTTTGCTGACATGCTTCAATATGGTACTCTAGAGGCTCGACTGCTTAGTGACTGCTCATGTGACGACAATGAAAAATTCGTGATGGATCAGCAACAAACGGACGCTTTACAGGATATGATTATAGAGCACGTGTTTTCTAAAAATAAATTCATCTACAAGAGTAAGAAATTACAGCTCCATGCGCATTATCATAAGTAATTTACCAAACAAAATGTCGGTATCGCTTATATCTTGCTTATTCTATTTCAGGCAAAGAAAACCTGAAACGAGTCATTGAATTTAACAAAAGCAACTTAACAGATATGCATTTGTGCAGTCATCAACTCTGTAAAAAAGTGTTGGAAATGTTCCGAGCCGCCGAAGCTTTATCCAAAAGCATTAGTCGAAGCGCGACGAGCGACGAGGTCTTCAACTCCAACAATAACAATGCATCGGGAGAAAAGAATGCTAGTGACGGGAAGGCCGGGTTAGGAAGACTGTCCGAGATGGAACAATGTAAGGAAGGCGAGTCGTCAGAGGGTTTCGTAGCGAAAAGTAATAATGGAAACGGTGTGGATGAAATCGCCCAATCGCAACAATTAACAAAAGCGTTTATTGGCCTAGCACGCTCGTTGGAGGACGCAGCAAGAGCCAAAAAAACAGGATACAAAACGTATCGCCGTATTGCAACGACTCAGATAATAGGTGGCCGTTTCCAGTGTCAGCACTGCCCAAAAACTTTCAAACTGAAAGCTTATTTGCGTTTACACATAAACAAAGTGCATTTAAAGGACCCTAACAAAAGATATATTTGTGAAGTATGTGGGCAATCGTTTCAAACTGAGAACGGTTGTCGTAATCACGTGAAGCAGACGCACACAGGGGCCACCTATCCCTGCAAAAGTTGCGAATCAGTTTTTTCTAATGTCAGTGCCAGATCTTACCATTACAAGACAAGGTAAATGATATATATGCATTTGTGACTGTTATGTGGCCTAATATGCATTTGTGACTGTTATGTGACCTAAATGACTAATTACAATATTTTACTTTGTTGTTTTAAGCTGCATTGCCCAACGAGGGAAGCCCTCCACTCCTCCGAATTAACACGTCTCAAGCAACATTGTAATATGAACCGGGATACAGGGAATTTCAGCAGAATTGAGTAGTTTCTTTGAATCGTTTATATTAGTTTCTGAGGTATGCTAGCTGAGGTAGTTTAGATAGCTTTAATGTTTAAATGTTGTGCAACTATCATTTGTATTTCTTAAAAATATGAAAAAATGTGGCTGAAGGACAGATGCTGTTGACAAAACTAATACTTGCACTTTCATGTTTTTAGTGTTTGCAAAATGTTGTTTTTTCGTAATTCCGACTGGCAGGTCGTTACAAATACTTTGTGGTAATCATTAAGTTAATTAAGGGGAGATGTGAATTAGGGTAATGTAAATAGAAGTTGAAAGTACGTAATGTGATGTGATCAATCCATACTAGTACGTAACCGTTTACAATTTATTGACTTGTTAATTGAAGGTTTAATGACTACTTTCAGAGTAGCTGATAAGCCAAATAAGATAACTCATGCTAGTTATAAACGATAATTTTGATGTACACGATGAATGTCTAATGTATTCATGGAAAGTGTTCTTTGAATGTATTCATCGGATGTATTCATGGAAAGTGTTCATGGAAAGTGTTCATGGAAAGTGTTCATGGAAAGTGTTCATTGAATCAATGAATACATTACATGCTAAACACATGGAATGAACACATTGAATGAACACATTGAATGAACACATTGAATGAACACATTGAATGAACACATTGAATGAACACATTGAATGAATGCATTTTAAGATTTCGGATATATGACGTTTTAGCCAAACTGGCTAATAATCCAAATACAAATTAGATATTTCGGAAAGGGATGCTTAAATTCAAGGCTTAGTAGCTACTATACTTTTAGTCTATAAAATGTGGCTAAAATCAAGTTTTTTTTACTTAGCCTCCAGNGGCTAATAATCCAAATACAAATTAGATATTTCGGAAAGGGATGCTTAAATTCAAGGCTTAGTAGCTACTATACTTTTAGTCTATAAAATGTGGCTAAAATCAAGTTTTTTTTACTTAGCCTCCAGTCTCAGGTTGGTTATTTTAGTGATGGCGTATAAGTCATTTTGGCTAATAAGTCATAACTCTGAAACTCACTATTGTATGTATATATGTATCAAATGTTGATAATATGGAGTAGCCATCCAATTTAACTGTAATTGTCGAGTTTTAAATAAAGTGACTTTGACACACCAGACCATGGAAAAATTCACTAATATGATGCCGGTGAAACCCGGAGTTGTGCTATGATGGTAACATTATGCGGATTAAGATTGGGATTCTGGCTTTTGATATCATTTCTTCATTAAACAAATTTTATTGTGTAATTTATGAGTAAATACATTGATATGAATGGCGTGTGGCAATAGTGCAATACAGTACAGGATTGTAGATAGAAATGGGTTTAAATATACGAAAGGGTCACCTGTGATTACGATTTGTTTATGTGGTATGGATGTATGTTGTGTCTAAAACCGTTGAAATTATTCAGGATAAAATGAACCCTTTCGTGTCGCTGATTTTAATAAGAATCTAGTTAAAACAAACCAATCCATGCTAGATTGGTCGATAGGTTAGCTTGTATCAGCATTCGTATTAGAATGGGAATGCAAAATATTAGTACATACATGCATTTGCGCAAAATAAGTAAGCGTTTCAATTCAATACATACTGCAGGAATTCATATCAGATAACCAAATCGTAATGTGAGAGGGCCGTTTTGGATTTTGTTTCTTAGAAATGTCATCATTTGAATTTAAAACACTACGCTTACTAACTGAAATATTTAATCGTAGTCGTCAGTCAATCAAAAAACAGGATTGAAGTAAGTACAAAGCAGAAGTGCTCAAAAACCAACAGTTATTTTGAAAGGTTAGTTTTGTTCTTATTCATATTTGATTTCATGATGTCAACATAAATTACTTTATACATAAGAAATTAGTCATTAAATTTTAACCCACAACAAGATTTTCTGTAGGACGTATCCCTTACTATTTTCATTTGATCATGAAACTCACGGATACATTTCTCATTATGTACTACAATGTCAAGCTAGCTGCTGAATGTTTTTTACATAATTACATCAATTTACATAATTTCCATTCAGCTTACTTCCGCTTTCGTTTTCGGCTTAATGACGAATTATGGGAACGCGCAGTGGTGGACTTGCTCTTCTTGGCTTGATTTTGACTTGGAGTGGCGCCCATCTTTTCTTTATCCATGTTGACATCTATTGTGCTGGTGGCCGGAGCAATCGATGGTGTCAAATTGACCAGTGGATGAGCGGGTAGCTGCTTCAGTAAAGTGTACTGCTCCTGGATTTTTAGCTTGACTGGAATTTTGACCGCGTTGACCTACGAAAACCAACCATTATTTACATGGCGGGTTGCAAACACTTGGAAATAGGCTCATGTAACTAAAATGTCTTACATTGGTTGGTTTATTTGTGACCAGATCCATCTGCAGCTCCTCTTTAATTTCAGCTTTGGCACCCTTCTTTTTGCTGGACCTTTGACCCTCTGTCACAATGCTACCAGGCATGCCGGGCTGCACCAAGTACATGGGGTGGTTTGCAGGACCTTTGGTTCGCACAATATCTGAATAGGCATCCATGATGAAACCTGGGAGCGTGTATATGAAACCCGTTTCAATTTTTGGGCTGCAATGTTGAAGATGCTTGCGAAACTCGGATGGTAAGGTGCAGGATACTGCACAATTTGCTGAGTAGCACGAAAATGTCTTCAGGCAAATTGCGTGAATGTCATCAAAATGGCGTCTCAGTGCCATTTCATATTGAAAAGACCGTGAAAGTTTGCATAGACTACACCATAGCCACCCTAGACTTCCTTCGGCGTGAACGTTGATGGCCAATTTGTAATGCGCAAACGTCAAAAACTTCCTGTGTTGGGGAGGCGTATCAAAGTAGAGCGTTTCCAAATCTTAAGATAAAAAAACATGACAATTTACGCGGCCTGGTTAGAGCATAATCATGGTTTGTGAATAATTTGTGGTAACAGTATAAAAGTACCCTGGCGAATAGTCCTCTGCATTATGCGATAATCGATTATATGGGAAAGATTGGCAGGAAGTCTCGACATTGCAAACAATGTAGCCGTTTCACAAGCCATATCCAGCATTCTATTTAAATATACCTCCTGCTGATGCTTGGACAGTGTTTTTTCAAGGTCCTGTTGCTGACGCGGGTTGTAACAACACTCCTGAGAATTCGAATCCATCGCTGAAGAAACTAATCCGTCAGACGTTAAGGTATTCTCAGTGATGCCTGGAGCACTTGTTCGTTTTAGTGCTAGTCTTTGTGTTGCGCCGCCGAGAACAAAAAATCCTGGAGTACATGACGGCAGCAGTTCCGTTTCTGGTAAATCATTAGCTTGGATTTTCTTTACGTACTCAGGTACCAGGTGGCTAGCTGGCACTAGATTTGGGTTCTCTGAATATGTTTGCAAATCTTTGATATCTTTGCCGGTTAGTAAATGGCGCATCACGAATTCGGCATCCTCGTGGTAGTGGAAGCAAAGCCACCTCACGATTTGAAAAGAGGTTGCAACTGGATACAGGGAATAAATCTTGTAAATAACTGCACCGTCTTCTGAAAGGCTGCACTCAATAGCACGTCCACACACTACTCGAACTTGTCCTTCCTTGTAGACTAGTGCAAATGTCCTTGAAAATGGCGGGAAAATGTGACATTCTTGATATTTTGCTGGTCGAACACAGTGACCCACTGGCCGCGATAACAAGCTGAGGAGTATGTCCTTTTTAGATCCTGTTGCTACAGAGTCGTAAAGGAGTCTGGTGGTTGACGAGGTTTCTTTCAAATCTGTCGCAACAAATAAAGACTATAGGTATAAATAGATTTATTTAGTTTATAGTGTGAGCCAAAACATTTAAATTACTTACCCGACATTTTGTTAGCTGTTATTTCTATACTTTCAACGGTTGTTGGAGTCTTGATTTTTAAAACAGGGCCTTTGGAATAACCATCATTTGTCTCCGAATCAGTAAAATGGGAAGATGGACTTTTGTTAGCGGAGTCGGGTTGCTGCACATAATTTATCTTGGTCTTGCTTTTTTGAAGCCTGCCGATGAAATGAGGTTCATCCTTGGATTTGCAGTGACATTCCTGAGTAATGTAACAGTCGATACAAGCATTGCATATCTACTGCTTATTTGCATAAATTTAAAAGCAACGGATACTTACTATAGCTTCATTTGCATTTTTATATTCCCAATGATAGTCGACTGTAACTTCCTCGTCCTTCTCGATGCGTCTTTTGGCCATATACACTACCTTGAAGCGTTTGTCGTGAAGATAGGTCCAAGACTCGCAGTTTGGATTACACGAATGATTAATAAGTTTGATGCAACTTCCCTCTGAGTTCGGATTGATCATTTGGTTAATCTTTGGAATTCGAAACGCGTAAGACTGTTGAATTGTTGGTAGTTCCACGTTGGCCTTCACAATACGCCCAGTGTATTCTCCGATCCACTCGTTCTCTTCGATAACCTCATTTGCAAACAGTCCAAATCCTTTACTATCGTCTTTTCCCAAATACGTTTTCTTCCCAGCAGCAAATCCGTGAATCCATCTAATTCATTCAAGCATAGCACACACTACTTATTGATTCAAAATAATACAATGTCCACAAAAAATTAAAAGCCATATGTTCACCCGACTTACGGATTATTTTTACAAAAAGGTCCACAATCCACACTGCACGCCACGCAATCATTCCTGTTGGGACAGCTGTCGTCATCACATTTGACGCCGTTGATTACAACGCAACTACAAGCGTCAGCCTCCGCAAACTCTTTCCCGAACTTTAGTCTAATATATCTTTCTTGTTCCACTTCTTGCCCATGATCCATTATGTCTATAACAAAACACAAATCCGCAATGAAAACCCTGACATACATTTGAATTAAAATGTTGCACATGATTACGATTTGTAAATTAAAACCAGTTACTCAACTTACTTGTACTAGTATAGTTGTATCCACAGATGCGGGCACACTCGTCTTCTGAGGTCGGCCTGGGGTAGGAATCAGCGGATTGTTCGGTTGACACAGACATTTTGCACGGAGTTAAAAATGAACTAATA
>JAANSN010005984.1:0-11379 GCA_036850665.1 Dicranocentrus wangi
TATGTAAAAAGGGTTGTATTTGAGGAGATTATACAACTCCACTTTCTCAGTCAGTTTCCTGGCTTCATTCACAAGTTGGAGTGCATCGAAATACATAAATGTTTGGCAGAGCGACACCGATCCCTGTCACTGCGAATCCTAGAAATTCCTCATTAGTGAAGTAGTGACAGTGAGTTGTAGAAGGGAAGGAGTTTATAATTAGTATATGAAATTTGATAAATAAATAATAATAGGCTAACCTGTAATAACGATATCTCTGGCACATATAGTTAAGAGATAGTCTATTTACAAGTTTTAGTAGTGTTAAGTTGAATTACCTAGATTTAGAGTTTAAAATTACGCAAAACTGACCTGTTTGTTACGTAACTATGAAATGTACTTTTTGAACCGGTGGTTATAGGAATACAATAACAAGCAAACACACTTGTTAATTAAAACAAAAAGCTACTGTAAACGAAGAAAGTTGTGCTCTGTTTGTACAATGCTACAAAACCATTTGGCATATATTACGTTTTAATCGCATATATGGTATCATTTTCATTTTTACTTTTGAAAGTCATTTCAATTATCACTTTCAATGTGATACGCTATATCACTTTTGTACATGAATTGTACTAAACGGCAACATCTCTGTCAATAGAAATCCAGTCTATTACTGCAAAGTTGGTTCGGGTTATCTCTTGTAGTCGGAATTCCACACTCTGAAATTAATTTTGAGAAAAAAGTACCGCTTCTACCTGCATTGAATTTCATTATAATTTGATTAAATATAATAAAATAGGTAAACTTACTCTTATGAGTGTAACATCAATGTCAGTCTCAACCCATCTCGTTCCAATAATTTCCTCCTCCACAAGCCCATCTTTCACTATGACCAAACTACTATTTTGCAAATAAATCCGGGCCTGCATCCCCATATCGCTTGGGTTTAGCCGGTAGGTCAGGCTGCAAGTTTCAGAACATCCCGTCCAAAATCCAACCTCTCCATTCAGATCCTCTGGAGGCAGGTCCAGTGTAATGGAGCCGAGGAAGCCACACCGGAAATCAGTCGTGTCTTGCTCATAACCTGTGTCACAGACTGTGGTCCAACCACTCATTTTCTCCATATCCTCCTGCGTGTCAACCTTTATGGTCGGTGGAATGAACTCTGTCGTGCTAGTCAGTTCTGGCCAACTATCTTCCATTCGAATCCAATCTATTACGGCAAAAGAGGTGCGGGATATCTCTTCCATTCGGAATTCCATAGTCTGAAATGATTTTTAACCCTCATTTCTAAAAATAAATAAATCTTTACAACAATAATTCAAATTTTAGCATATCTTAAAAGACTAGACCTGGTTACCTACACTAAAGTTGAGATCAATATCCGCCTCGACCCAGCCACTTCCAGTAATTTCCTCCTCCGTCTGCCCATTTCTTGTTAGGAATAAACTAGCATTTTGCAAATAGACCCGGAACCTCATCCCCACATCCCACGAGTTTAGTCGGTAGTGGAGTCGACAAGTCTCAGAACATCCGGTCCAAAACCCTTTCTCTCCATTGAGATCTTCCGGAGGGAGGTTGAGAGGAATGGAGCCAAGGAAGCCGCACCGAAAATCAGTTGTGTTTTCTTGATAGCCGGATTCGCAGGTGGTGTACCAGCCGTGCATGTCGGACCAAGTCTTCCTCCGTGTCAATATAATTAATTCGTGCCAGAGCAACTCCAACTGCCAATGCGACGCTGACTAGTGTAATTTGAAGGAGTCCCATTTTAAAGACCGTGAATTATTTTTTTTAGTAAAACTGCTACTTATGGAGGATGACAAAGATGAGGATATAGGTAATATTACTGACTTGGTTAACAAACCAGTACTGGAAGAATTTGTTATGGAGGAATATTGGAATATAACAGGTTTATCGTAAATATCAGCCTTATCTATTTATTTATAACCAAAATCAAGGTTACGCATATGTTATTCCAAGTCAGTTACCTGTCCAGTCCAAAGTGCTTATCAGTCGATTCTGCAAAAAGTTGGACATGGACAAAGTTTAAAGTGCATGGGTTTTTGATAAATATATGTGTATGAAATTATGAGTCACAGGGATACCACATTACTACTATAGTTAGCTAATTTTATTACCAGTAGGATGAATGACGATGGGATGTTTTATTGTGCACTTGAGCATTATATTAAAATTATAATACATTATGTACTTATGTACTTCATTTCAAAGACTTTTTCCTGCGGACGTAGCTTTGAGTTTGAGTATGCATGACTGTGCAGTTGTTGCGTGAATAGCGAATTGTGAAATAAAGGAACCAAGGTCAGTGATCCACAAGACCGTATCCACAACCTATACATTTACTAAAAGAAGAAACTACAAATAATATATTGCTGATATAAATTTTGTATACACAGCCAGAAATGCTCACCGGGAACATCTTCAAATATGGTCTTGGAGAGAGAGGAATAAACAAAAAGACACTCGCTGCTCATCCTATAATTTCTCTCCCGGACCTCTCGGAAAGTTTTAAATAGAGGCAAGGTTGGGGGTAATTAGTAATTACTGTATAATCCTGTTTTCTGCCTGTTCAACAATTAGTGCCAAATCCCATTGATCCAATACGTCCTGAATAGGACGGTTAAGTTACTATTGAGAAAGGAAGGGGGAATGGGAAGGACGACTGTATAACCACAAGACTGGTAATAAATCATCACGTACGCACGCAACGTATTAATCACACTCACGTGGTGCTTTTCCTTGCTCATATGGTAAAGGAGTAAATTAAAGCACTCTGGTAGAATAAATTGTCATGTTTTTTTGTTAGATGCGCTTTTTGTAATGAAAAACCTGGATTTTTTCAACGATTGCTGGTTTTTGTGAGCATGTGAGAGCTTGGTACTAGCATTTACACATCATCATTTGTTCTTTGGTCAACTCGCCTTTCTCCGCTTTCCCCTGCCTGACCCACTTCCTCTAGTGGATATCTAGTACCTAGTCGTATTTCAATTTACTGCGAATAACCTTCTCTTCAAGAAGTTGGTTTTGTTGGCTGTAGGAGGTTATTTTATTTTTATTACTCAAGCTTTGAAGGAGAATCCCTCCACATGATTTAAGAGTTTCAGCACAAAAAACTCATAGTCGGTTATCGTTCGCTAAATATATACAAGAGTTCTCATCTCAATTCACAATTCTGAGTGTTCATATAATATATGTCTGTTATGTTTTTAAGGTTTTCATACTACTGTATATGATCCTCTGTCACTGAGTTAGTGGAGGAGAACCATATCACAGTTTTTTCTAGAATCGAGACATCTTGTTCAATAGCATTGTTATTTGTGAGTTTGTGAGGATTAGTCATCCCTCGTCTCGCCCATTTATATTGATTACCTATTCTTCTTGTACTGTACGCCTGCGGAAGGATTCGCTACGAATATCTACTATCATCTAATCTGATATTGAGGAGGTGCTCGTTGCACAAAGTGGGATTAACACATTTTCCAAACTCAACTAGGTATATCTTGCTCATCCACCAGCTTCACACTTTATTTCTCGTTGGTTGTGGTCGTGTTCATTTTCTAACTCTCACTGCAGTTTTCTAGCTCTAGTCGATTCCAAATTTCAGAAACCATCCGACCTTCCGGTTAGGCCGAAGATAAAAAAGACCATGGTCAGATTTTAACCAGGAAACAGCAAACCAAAAAAATTACTAACATTAAATAACAACGGTTCATCGAACAACAGAAATGTCGACACCACCGGATCCTTGGGAACATCTCCATCTCCAACAAACCAAATACAAAGCTGATAAGGTCACCGGTGCCTCCCTGGAGAGCATCAAACGGATGGTTCATCTTTGTGAAGAAAGCCAAACCAAGGGAGCGGAAACGCTGATAAAGCTCTACCGTCAAGGAGAGCAACTGGATGGGATCGAGCAGCGTCTGGACGAAATCAACATAAAGGTGCACAAGGCGGAAGAGAATTTGACTAGAATGGAAAAACTGTGGTGTTGCGAACCATGTGTCCGTCTATGTAATAAGGTGAAGTTCAAGGAGGATGTGAAAACCTGGAAAATGAAAGAGGATGGAAGGGTAGCCGACAATAAGGATCAGCCTCGTCGGTTAANCAAGGAGGATGTGAAAACCTGGAAAATGAAAGAGGATGGAAGGGTAGCCGACAATAAGGATCAGCCTCGTCGGTTAATTGATGACGTTGGGGGGAACAGCAGCACTCAGGCCAGCTCTTTGGTTTGTCGGGGAGGCTTTATCCAGAGGATCACTAATGACTCTCTGGAAGATGAAATGGAGGCGAATATGGAACAACTTTCCATAGGGCTTGAAAATATTAAAATTCAAATAAAAGACATTGGGAGTGAGATTGAAGTCCAAAAAGAACACATTGATCGGATACATTTGAAGGCTCAATCAGATGAAACAAAGATTGCCCTGGCCACTCAGCACGCTGGAAACATTTTCAAGTCTAGTTAATCATTTATTAAGCATTACTTAATAATAATTATAATATGTTATGGTAATCACAGTGGAAAAACAAAGCGAATAAAGTCGGCTACAGCAGTAGCCGTAGTCAAATGTGCATTATACCGCCCATTTATTTATATAAATAACCATTTACCAGCAGATTCATGCCGCCTCACTCATTCATACAGATTATGTTATAGCATTCCACATTTTCTGAGCAACTCAACATCCAACCTCATAAACTTCCACACGGTGAGGGTAAGCCAGGTGGTTGTAAACTGATCCAATAAAGTCAACATGAACAGGGCAAATGTCGGCTAGTCGATAACATGGTTGTCCAAATGATACAGTGAGGAGGAGTAGTGTGGAAAAAACCGAACCGAGAAAAACTGGAGAAAGTTTTGTTCCAAGGTTCCAAGATCAGTAGCTGCATGACGCAAGGACCCATGATAAAATTCCCAATGCAACATTACGTTCAGACAACATACAACCTAACAACATTTTGCACTCGAACAAAGAATTTGTGCCGTAATCCTTTGCACTGACTATATAGATGGAAAACATTTGGAAACATATAAATACACCAAGAACATAAAAAGCTTTTCTGGGCTGTGTTGGCATAACTGGCTTTATTAGTTTAGCTGGAAATGTGGATTCCACAAAACATCGAGACTCAGATAGCTTTGATAACTCAGATTCCATTAAACATAAAATGCTTGCTAAAAATAAACTGCAAAAAGCAAATTTTGTTGAAACATGACCATAATATATTATCCTCACAGTTCAGGTCTACAAAGAAACCTCGCTCATCTGTTACAGTAGAACTTTGGAGAAGTGCTCACGGTTTGTTTTTATGTAGCTCTCCAGAACAAGAAAAGCGACAAAGGATGTGACCTCCAGTAGTGTCTTCACTACCTTATCTAAAATTGTCATCATGTCTCAAGTAGAAATCTCTAATTTAACCCGTCACTGGTGCACAGTACTCCCATGTGGATCCATACACGAGGCAGCGGGATTCATACTGGTTCGCCGAGGCATAGGTGTGGCGAGATTTTTATAATTTGAAGGTCAGGTCAAGGTAATTTTTAAACTGTATCTTATTTCTGTCTGATCAGAGGATGTAATCACACCGATAACCGACCAAGACGAGCAGGAATCTGACTGCCCTTCAAGTCAACCCCCAGAGTTGGAAATCTCAGTAAAAATGTGCACTTCCGAGCTGAACGGATATCGGTTTAATTTTCACCAGGATGGAGCAGACTTTATGAGTATATCTTTGTACAATTCGGAAACAGGGGAGCTCAGCGAGGTATTTGATTTTGGGGGGAAAATCCCTAAAATTATTGTTATTAAACTTTGAATGGGTTTATAATGATGATTATAACAACCATTTCATGAGTATTTCTGCAGTGTCGTTCCGGAGATATTTTGTTCGAGAGTTGGCCAGAGCGGGTTGGCTACGTAGAACTGAGCTGTTTGGGGGAGCATGATGCCGACCCGGAGCTCATCAGAGTCCACTCTGCAATAGGAACATCATTCACACTTACCCGACAAAGTGGAAGCGGGTCCAATCCGGCTGTTTTGGTAAGTAATAACTTATGAGACCAAAACGCAAATAATAATCATTTTCACTATCCTATCCTTCAAGAAGCTATTAGATTTGTCATCTTTAATGCATTAATAGATTTCAGATAGCCTTAAAAGAATTCCGCTCGCTGCAGCCTCTGCTGTGGCTGGGAGAGAACAAGTCCGCCGGACAAACATGACCTTGTGCTGGCTTATCCCGGTTTCAGTTTATGAAAATAGCGTCATGGCCTGGCACAAGTTTGCAATGGTTTTGACAGAGCATGGAATGGGGCTGCCGGGGATCGACAAGGTGATGTTGATGGTGGCCATGTATGCTTGGGTAAGCGAAATATATTTTAAAATGGAGTTTTTAATTTGAATTAGTCTTTTCTGTGTAAAATTAGTCTTCAATTGTGTCAACTTTAAATTATTGAAGATGCTGAAAGTGAAGAGAACGGAATGCCACAAGAGGAAACAAGCGCAATCTGCACAGGCCTGTGCTCTACTCCTGGCTCTTCTCTTTAGTCATCGGATATATAGTACTTAAGCTTTTGGAGTAATTAATGAAATAAATTTGAAAATTGTGAATACAATTTTTTATTTAGCGGTGCAATAAATAAACCTTTTATTTTATTTTCTCCAAAAAAACACAATTTTCCTAAACGCATTTCTATACTCCCTACTCCGATACGCATAAATGAAGGGATTCACTGCGGAATTCATGTGGGCCACAAACTCCATAATTGTAAATAATCTCAAATTGATGGTAGCCACAATGCTGACAGTAAGAAGAAAGTAAAGCGGCAAAACCAGCAACAAAAAGGCAGCCACGACCACGGCAAGCGTTATCGCCGCCTTCCTCTCCTTCCGCAAGAAATGACCTTCCTGCCTTTTCCTCATTTTCTCCACGACTGCGTCCATCTGTCTCTCCAAACTCAGCCCAAGTTGATCAAGTCTCGGCACCTCATCATGACCCGGATCACCCATGTGGACTTGTTCCTGATCGGATTCTGCCCCCGAAAGTATATTATTTCCTCCATCACTCGTACTCGTGAAATCCATTTTATGCCAGGGGACCATCCTCCCCTGTTTACTTCGGATCCTGGCCTGTATTGCAAAATAAATTTTGACGCAAAGGATGATCAGGAGTGAGGCTGGAATGTAGAACATTCCGACGGCTTGGTGAAGCACCCACTTGATTCTTCCCAGTTTGTAGACACAATACCTCCTTCCATAGTCACTATCCACATGCCACTGCCTCTCATCCTCCCAGTCGACAATCGGTCCAATCACCATCCACAGACCGAGGGCCCACAGGCAAGCCAGTTTGGCAGCCACAGAGCCCGTTGATCTCCGCTGGATGTAGCTCACCCCCTCCGTGATGGCTCGGTAGCGGTCAAGGGCAATTGCGGCGAGGTGGATGTTCGAGACAAATACGAGGTCGATGGCGAGAATGAAGCGGAGCTTGCAAAAGTGGTGCTTTGACGCCCAGTCGGCTCCCACCTCGATCCCGATGTCGGATGGGAGGATTACCAACCCCACGATCAAGTCGGTGAGGGCAAGTGAGACGATATACAAGTTGGCCGGGGTTCGTAGGGAGGCGTTGTTTAGCCAAGCGAGCACAACGACAAAATTCCCGAGTACGGCGGCGACAATTACAAAGGTGATTACCAGAAGGTAAGCGATTACGGCGGGGGTCAGTCCCATAGCTATGGCGAGTGGGTGAGCTCTCTAATGTGCACTGTTGGAAGTCGACTTCATTGAGTTGTGTCTTTTATATATCCAGTGTGCGAAAATGAGCATTTTGAGATTGGCGTAAGATTGGGGTCCTCGTCCTCCATCATTAAAGCAAAATTTGTTTCTTGATTTGCTTAATTTCTTATTAAAGTTGGTAGTGTATTTTTTACTGAAATGCCGAAGCACAACACTTTGGTTGAATGTGGTGACTTGAGAAAACTATATTTCCTATTATTGCTTATTATTTTGTTTGCACACTTCCAGGCCCCCATTCGCCCTAAACTAAAATTAACAAAGTAAAACAGTAGTATTAAGTAGTAGTTACATACAATATTTCTCAAAGCGAATAAACCCTGATTGTGGTCCCATCCAACCTCAGTTGTATATTAAAAGTACTATGTGATAGGAGGAAAATGTTTTGCCAAAATTTCTTACTTACTTACAGTGCTAATCGATTTTGATGGAAATGCCTTTGCGTTCGCTTATAGCTCCTGCATATATGTACGTATACACAAAGTCTTAGTTAATTTGTAAAAATTATTTTTGGCTACCAACAAAGCTTGCACAAGCTTTATATGCATATTGCCTAAATCGACTGATGAGAAAATTCAGCTTTATGGAATATGATCCGTTTTGCAACTGGACAATGCTAAAAATCTAAAATCAGATACGTAAGATTTTTGCTGGAAAACACAAAAACTATGAAATACGAAATCTTTGAAAATTACTTGTACAATACAATTATCGCTTCTTTCGTTGTATCCTCCCTATTCGCCTCCAGCCCAATTCAGAATTCACTACAAGAAAAATTGTTCTTTGCAAACAAAACCTAATTAGGGCAGGGGCTCTCCCCTTGTCCACAACGTGAAATGGGCCCATATAAATCCGCAGTGGGAGCAGAGACCTAACAACCAATTTATTTTCTTTCTCCGTCGCACCACTCCAGCTCCGCATCTTCCGGAGGACCAGGTTGGAACGGGAGTAGGTCTCGGAGGCAATGTCCAATACGACAACAATTAATCCCAGCGCTTCCACCAAAATACCTACGGTGAATATATACAGCAAGCAAGAAAATAAGCCGTGGTTCGTTATAACTGAATAGAGGCTCGAAATGAGGATTCCCGTGACACACATTTGAAACCCGGGAAGGTAATATCGCTGGCAAGCGTTGTTGAGAATTGTGGTGAATATCTGACACTTTCGATACGAGCGGAGAACAACTCGAACAGTGGAACATTTGTCGAAATTTCGATGTAGGCTGAAACAAATAAAATCATGGGATATGAAATATATATGTTGAAATGGAATTTTCGTGTATCTACAACAATTGAGAGTAATTTTTGACTACCTACTTTATATAATTGAGGTAGTCCTTGAGAATAGAGATGCACATGATTAAAAGCATGCAATGCACACCGCCAGTGAGCATCCCAGCCATGAGAAGAAAGTACTCGACGACATAACTAACCAGTTGGTACGCCCCACTGGTGCACGAAGTGGGGTTCAGTTTCGCCAGCAAAATGGAGGAAATCTGATGGCACGGGAAGATAAACGTGACGAGAGGGAGTAGTGGAACGAACACAGTGTAACCTAGGATAACAATCCCGTCGAATACCCTCTCCACGCAAACGAGCCCTTTCCTTTCGAATCGAGAAATGGATTGGAGGGATTTTATTGCTCCAAATGTTTGCGCAAGTTGGCTTCTTAAAGTGTACCCAGAAATGGTGAATATCACGCCTGCGAAGTGAATGGAGACGAAGGTGGTGTTCATGAGGAGGAATGAGATGGATTCGTTCCCTCTACCAGTAACAATACCGGTAAGAAAGTGGACTGTGGAGACGGATGCCATTAAAAAATAGAGTCCACTAGAGAAATATTTCCAGGTTTTATGATTTTTGGTGGCCTTCAGAGATTGCTTGTTATTATCCCACGTAAGTGGCAGGACTCCTACGGAGTTGCCTACTGCTGTTATAGCTTTGAGCACATCAACGGTCAACTGGAAGAACCATGGTGGACAGTAGAAAATGGTGAAAAAAAAAAATGGTTTACTCTGAAAGTAATCCCTTCGTGACATAATTTTATATTGAAAATATATTGGAGAAATAGCGACCGAGTGGCGGACAGAGAAATATAAATAGAGATATGTTTAATTTTTAAGTAGATGTCAACAACAATATTGATTAGAAACCTCGCTTGCTAGACGTCAACTAAAAGCGCACCTGGCATTTTGAGATGGTTCGATTGATTTGAACACACAAAATTTAATATTGGAGCAGCTTTATATTATGTCACTTGCAATTACACACGCGTATAACAGCTCACGACACGAGTTCCACTTTTTGCGAATTAATATGAGCATTATTGACATTACGTAGTTCGGAGAGGAGTTTCAGTTAAATTAAAATTGGATGACAAGGTAATGCCAATATGGAAAAATGGAAAGAAAAGACGCATTGCCGGCCATCGCCTTATTATATGTAATGTAAATATCGAAAGGTTCGTAACCGGGTATCTTTTTAAGACATCTGCTTGGGTCCATCTTAAACTTCACGTGGCATGACATGACAAACGAGTAAATAAATGTGAACGGTCAAAGTCCAAATCTAATCTTTTATTGATACATTAACACATTACAGGGGATAGCTGCAAATCCAGCGTTTCTAACAGCTAATTGAAAGCTGTTTCGTTAGTTAGAGTCACTATAACTGCATAAATAGTCATTCATCGGGTTTATGATATTTTGTTAGTCAACATGCTATGGACTCAAGTGCGTAAAGTCAACGAGAGGAAATCCCTGGGATTTATTTGAATTATAATTCAAATAAATCCCAGGGATTTCCTATAGGAAGTGTAGGAAAAATCATTTTCGGGAATTGGGTGATAACAATCCCTTTGTACCCGTTTACTTATAAAATATAAGTTCCTTTTTTGTAGGCTTTACATTGCCAAAATATGTTGTTGAAAGTTTTTTTTCGAACGGTATTGCATTGCTTTTTTGCGTTTATGCTAATTTGTGGCATTTTTAAAGCTATAAATAGCAGACTATATTGACATAAAAGCTGATCCCTCCATATCACATATGCATAAAATTCATGTCATTTCCTGTAGTCATTTTGGGCTGGGAAACTAACAAGACAATCGCTGACTGAAAGCACTGCCCATAAAATTCAGCTTTATACAATAATAATAATATTAATGCATTCATAAGATTTTCGTAAGTTTGGCTGAGGAGCAAACCTAGGATATATAAAATTGCTTTGAAATTAGTGTCACATTCGCTCCTTTGCCGTATCAATCCTTCTCACTATCACCTTACTTCAGAATTCACTACAAGAAAAATTGTCCGTTGCAAACAAAACCTAATTAGCGCAGGGGCTCTCCCTTTATCCATAACGTGAAAAGGACCCATATAAATCCGCAAAGGGAGTAGAGACTTTAGCACTAATCTAGTCTCCTTCTCCGCGCCATTCCAGCTTCGCATCATCTGGAGAACCAGATTGGAACGGAAGTAGGCCTCCGAGGCAATGTCCAATATGGCAACAACAACTCCCAGCACTTCCATCAAAACACCTACAACGAATATATACAAGGGTCGAGAAAATGAGTCGTGGTTCGT
>JAANSN010005985.1:0-11378 GCA_036850665.1 Dicranocentrus wangi
TCAAGTAGGATCGGAAGCATTTGAACATGTAAAATAAGTACCTCTTGGGTACGCAGTTTTTGATTTGGATTTGGACACAAAAATTTAATCTGGTTTAATAGCATTCGATGTCCTGGCCGTCTGAATCACGCACACGTAAATCGCACACACATTGTA
Source organism: Dicranocentrus wangi (assembly GCA_036850665.1). Taxonomy (NCBI): domain Eukaryota; kingdom Metazoa; phylum Arthropoda; class Collembola; order Entomobryomorpha; family Entomobryidae; genus Dicranocentrus; species Dicranocentrus wangi. The sequence continues at coordinate 157 of JAANSN010005985.1, forward strand.
AATTGTGATGCACCATCACCATATACCACAAACAGTTCGGCATCTTGAGCTTTCTACTTGCGTTTCCTTATATGTATGTAGATTAATTTACGATGCGAAGACGATGGTAAACTTGTAATCCACACGGGCATGTTGAACTTAATCAATGTTGAATAGAAAAATGTATTGGTAATAATAATAAATAACAATAATATCGTTTTCGAGGTGAGGTGACTCATCGTCACCTCGAAGAAATATGTCACACAATCGCACGACGCCATAATATTATTCCTCTTAAACATTATGCGCGTGTTATGTGTCACCACCACTCATCATTCATCTGTTATGTTACATTTAACAACATACAATTTACCGGACCAGAGGTATTAGTAATTTTAAGAAGCTTACAAAAATATTAAAATTGATGGAACAATGTAGGCATTTGCTTCCTCTCTGAATGCATGTTAATAGGCAAATCTTAAAAGAGGGCCAGCAAGGGAGAGATGGGCATGGGACAGTCATTGAAATAAATGCTGGAGTTGGTTTTACCTACCCACGGAGGCTATTAGGTATGCATTCTGATTCGAATATACTTGTTTATGGAAACCCAACCTCAACTCTGTAACCGATATATTTGCTTTTAAAAACCTATTTGCAAAAATAATTTAAAGACAAGAACTATACGCCTGACCATTTATGTGATGAGTAGGAAAGGACCCTAACCTATACCATGTACGTGAAGATAAAAATTGTACATTTTAAGGACTCCTGTTCTCATTGCGTTGCAGTTGATACTACTTATGAGTATTTTTCCAGACGAAGAACGCCAGTTTACTATTAAAAAAGGGGAAAAATGAACTCTTCAAGCCACCACGTAGGGAAAACTGAATGGAAAATGTTCACTTGAACTTGGAAGCTCTAAATGTCCATACAATAATAGGGTATGATGAAGTAATGAAGAGGATGCGGAGCGGACCGAGCGAGAGTGCACAGGGGGTCACTGTAACAAGATGCCTCCTGCTGAACTGAACATGAACCCAGCATTATAATATAATGATACCAAGATTAAATGGAACAAATATTTGAGAGAGGACTAATGCTCACTCGCATCACAATCGCACACCGCCCGTCTCCATTTGTATCTTTGCAGTGAGAAGCTAATAACAGAGATGACAAAAAAGTCTGAGGAACAGGACCAACTTGCTAACTAGCTCCCATGATGTATGATTTTATGGGATCTGAACAAAGAGATGCAGTCTCCTTCCCTGCTTGCCCTCACACAAGCCACATCAAGGGTGTGTGTGTAAATTGTGTTCTTATATATAATCTGTGCAATCTGTACGGAAGGATTCCGACATTAACAGTAACACTTAACAGCCATTCGATAGCGACACGAGAATGGCTGGTCGAAATCGGTGGTGACGATTGTACCTCGGTCGTACTCTACGGAAAAATAAAAACTTAAAATGTACCTTGCACTATGCTGCTCTTGTCTCATAAATCTGACGTTTCTTTCTTTTAGAGTAAATGTGGTTACTTCCATCATGCATAAATTTGTATGTTATAAAAATCTTGTTAACATAAAATAGTAGTATAATCATTATGCCCTAGCTTTCCGTGCCGTTTGCAAGGGAAATCTGATGACAGCTCACACGCCACAGCCCTAACCTAGCTTGCGATAATTCATTTTAATCCAGGCCGAATGAAAGGGAAGTCTGAGACAAAAGGGACATCTCTTTCAAACAATGTATTCAACCATTTTTTGGGCGATGCAAATGAGAAGCTAGTTGTGGGAGCAATGACAGTTGCAGAACCCTATTTCCCTATTGTGTACTTCTTCCCATAAAAACTCGGTCCGAATTCTAACCGCTGCGCTGCTACCACAAAACCAGTCCATAAAAATGCTTAAAACCAGAAAGACTAAAAAGTGTAAGCTTTTTGTCTGTATCATGAACTAATCTGCATAAAACTTGAACTTGAAACTGTTCCAATATCCCTCGTTGTTTTAATCAAACGGTTTCCACGCTGCATTCATTCATGTAGATACGAACTATCTGCTTGAGTGAAGTTTGAAAACTAGTTGGAAAATGTACATCACGACCACGCATCTCATCGATAGTCGTTATGTTCCTACTTGCTTCCCTTATTTGCTATTAGCTAAATATTAGGGTGACACATTCACTTTTCGTCATTGTGATCGGTGTTTGCTCTGCTTTTCAGGAGCAGGGGTGGTTGCTCAGTTTACTATTGTGAACTTGTAATATTCAAGCATTCATTTTTTTATTTTTAAACACTTGAACTCTTTCCTCTTATAGCCAAGTTTCCTTTTTTCCTTTTGAAAGAACACTGGTCCACTTTATTTCAGAACAAATTTTCATGCAATGTGTCATGCAGCTGTTTGTGACTTGCTGAATAGGCAAGGGATTGGTATAGGTAATATCAATATGCTTTGAGTCATGTTATACAACACGTCCCCGTCCATATGCATCAAGTAGCCATATACCATACGATTTTTAATGGTATTGCGTACGTCAACTGTTTCCATTTCAAGCTCTTTTGTTTTGGGGACCTTCCGTCAAATATTCAAAGAACGACATTTATAGACAAAAAAGCATTTCGTCCTGTCCTGAGTTGAGTCGTCGTGAATGATATAGAGGGATGTGTACGAATGTGCACAATCTTATGGAACAACAACCGACAAACATGATGATGATGATGTGAAATGCAATGTCCCAACATTTTTCGAGGATTTCTCTTTTCTAGGATGTATGTACAAAATTACTTGTGCGACGGTCTCATACATTTACCGATTCCGGTGTGTTTGCCACTCACAACCATTTTACGCAGGAAACCGAGGCGAGGGGTAAGTTTTTACCAACGTTTCTGTGGCTTTTTGTTATCCGTTTGGTTTCATAACTTCATCTATATTCTCTCATACTATGCGTATATACTCGTTTTTGGCTAAACCCTGTGTGTCAGCCCATTTACCATTTCCAGATTTTTTTCTAACTCATTTCCCGTGTTTCCTATTAGAATGTTTTCTACAATATACATATATCACACACAACAGCAAGCTTTTACTTAATCCCAATCAACCTGAAATCTGGCTGAAACTTGAGGAGTCTTTATGTGCTTTAAGTGCTAAGTTGCCGAGTGTGAGTGATCCCTATGCTGTAGACACTTGCAAAAGGAGTTTTTTGTTTGCTCACCACTTTTTTGAACTTGTTGGACATTCACCCCATTTCATTCATGGCAATTGGGCGATGATACCATAATAGTCATTGCTTGTATGTAATCCCATCATGGTGCATTATTTTGAGAACCTTTGTACCCAAACATGCGTACCCTTGCCCCATCCCCAACCCTATTACTACGCAAAACTCTCTGTGTGAACCTTGTTACTTAAATGAAAAAGTAAAAAAATCTTTTACGACGCGTTGAAAACCTGGTAGTTGTCAGAGTCCTGTTTTTGAGTTAGTTGAAGCTACTTTCCATGATCTCGTTGGGGTACATGAATATAGTTGAACACATTAAAATGCACAACCGTGAATGAACACTATTCACGTCATCCGAAGCCACTCTTTTCTTGCCCGTTAGCAATCCAATAAACCTCCATCTGTACGTTCTGTCCCCTTTTATCGATTCCTAAATCAGCAAAAAAAAGTCTTTCACTTGCGGGGCGACTAATGTATAGAAAGTTCTCATTGAATTAAAATGGGAAGTTTATGCTGCATTTAACTCTTTCAGTGACTGACCTTGTTTCAATTCATGGTTGTTCTCCCTTGCATTTTTTGTCTGTAATCCCATACTGTATCATTCGCCTTCATAATTGGAGCATCATACTATCCCCACGATAAGCTGGTTCAATGCATGTTCTGCGGCGTTGTAAAACATGGTTTTTTATTTCGAAATTTGGAAGAGAGCAGACGACAGCAATTAGGATTTAGAAGATTAATGAATTCTAATACTTTCCCGGACAAATGTATCTGTATGATATTGAATGTTCATCCTTCATCCTTCTGTCTGATATGCCCTAAACACTGTCAATAGAAAAGGTACCAGAAGGTCTGCCTCGTTCAGTTTGATGAATGTTTGATCGAGATATGGGGTCATATGAAATGTACTCTGTCGTATCGTACCAGATATTGGGTTGCTTACTTGCTTGTCACCCGTTTGATTCAATGATAAAACTCATCCATACGCCAACTACAGATCATTCATGCCAGGAAACAAGAATTCGATGAGAGTGATGACATTTTATTTACCAGCATGCAGTAATGAAGCAATCCAACGAGTTAATGGATTATAGATGTGATCGTCATCAGTTTCCTAATTAATGCTTGCTATATTAAGTAGCTTAGTGTTATGCCGATTTTATCCTGGGACCATCTACTGGAGTTTGGTTGGTAGGTTTTTATTTATTTTTCAAAACTCAGTTAAAATCTTGAACCAATTAAAATGTAACGCAGTAGTTGCCTGTTAGGGCTTGATAACTAATAAAATCATTAGGATATTGATAATTCATTAGAGGAGCATCACAACAATGAAGGATTTATAAAGTGGACAAGCAACTTAATTTAAATGCATTGCATAGCACATATTTTAAAAATATTCACGCATGTAGGTAATTACCTAATAATTATTACTGCTCACTTGTTGAAACTCACAACTCTGACAGTTAGTTTCAACAAGGTTTCAATGCAGATTACAGTACATAAGGGGTGCATGCAATTTCTTAAAAATAAAACTTAGCTTAAAACTTGAAAATAACAAGCTCATGCTCCTCTCCCCTTCCCCTCTTAAATTCTGTGAACGCAGCGATACTCCATCGCTTCCAATCCAATTCGGGTAAGTCGCCAAAACTCGTAAACTCTTCCAGCAGTGAACACGGTAACAAGGAACAGAATAATTAGGAGGGACCACAGGTCTAGATCTAATGAAATCCAACGAGCTACGTCATCTTTATCCTCAGCTTCATCTTCGTGGACACTATTATCTTGTTCATGGTCATCTGCTTCGGTAATATCATCTATAGCTTCATTTCTGGGCTCAATTGCTTCTTCATCATTGTCATTTTCTGCGGGGGGAGCATTTTTGTTGGTGAGGTAGAGAGAAAAACTTTTGCGAATGAATATACGAGTTCTAGCTGTTTTCGGTACACGTTGGGACTTTTCATCTCCAATATAGTTACCCATTAAGGCTGCAATCTTATTAAAGTTGGAGTTAGAGTCAAGTGGGAAAGATCCCTCGAGGCTGGTCTCGTCAGCATCAATATCTGGTCGACGTCTATGCTTGATTTGAGTGCCATCATCGTCAACCTCATGCGCTCTTTCACCATTCCCATTTTCTTGGTCGCCGTAAAAAGTGGGAGGCGAAGGAGCAGACAAGTCAAAAACATTCTGTTGTTGAGCTTTGGCTAACTGGTTGGCCCTCAGTATTTTAATGAAGCACTCTATGGGGAAATGTGAGACTTGGATGTTGTTTGTGGAGAAAGCGTTACGACGGAAGCTGCATGAAAACAAAAAACCAAGGAAAGTTTGCTCATGTGCATGTGACCACTAATGTGACAGACGATACTCTAATTAGTCGTAAGCTAATGAGACAAAGTTTTAAAGAGCGTGATATGTAATATAGCTAGCAGTGTAGTAAGTAGAAACTGAATGCTAGGTTAAAACAATGCCAATGATGGCGTGATATAATTATGAATGAAACGAAATTCCAGTTAATGCACATGCAAGCTTTAAGAAAGTTAATTAATTAACATACCAAATATCAAATGGACTGGTTTGTCTTGTAAAGCTGTTTCGTAAAAGCCGGTCACGTGTAGAATTCATCTCGCCTTCACCAGAATCTCTTTTGTGTTGTTGAATTTTGTTGTAGCTTTCATCATCTTCCTGGATGCCATCGTCATCATCTTCCTCGCTTGTCGCTGTAGACCAGTCGGTATCGGTATAGTCCTCGTCGGGAAATTGTGGGGTTTGGGATTTGGTCTCGTTGAAGTTTTCATAGTGCACAAGCGAGTCCAGAGGGTTTGATGTACCGTTGCCAGACTCTGCTGTGCTGTTTTCAACTAATGGGATGTTAGTGGGACCGCTACCCAACTGTAGACCTTGTCCAGAGGCATCAATCACAGGTGGAACAACGTGTGCTGTTGTTATCAGAGGGTACATGGTAATTGTAGCTGCAATTGCCAGGCGTAGCAATACCAATAATACAAACTTCATTGTTTGAGCGAGGGTTTAAAAACTTGGACTGTTAAATTAAGACTTTTCAGGGCTCTCTGTTTCCCAGAATCCTATTTAAGCTCTTCAAGTCCGCACTGCAGTAAACCTAGACATCAACATCAATTCTGTTTAGCTGTGAATTGTTGTTGTTAATGCAGTTGGCTACCCATTTCACATTTGGGAATCAAACCGCTTTCAACAAAATGACATCACGCTTAAATAAACAAGTAATCTGAAATCTAAAAGTAATACCTGTCTAAAATTTGCGATGTATGATGAATGGCAAACGTTGTTTATGCTATTGTAATATAACATATATATAAGTTATTAAGAAAATGTTATCAAACCAAAAATAATAACAAAATCACCCGTAGAAGGCTAAAAATTCGAAAAGGTTAGTAGTCAAATTAAGTTGAGTGTAAGAAAATAAGAGCTGGTCGAGAGCTACTGGAAGGACAGGAGGTTGAACGTAGACTGTGCAGTTTCGAAGGGTATTTCTGCAAGTCATGTCATGACTTATCAGAAGCTAGCTGCTGCTGGAGACATGCTGGAATGCAAAATGCATCAAACCAATGCATCTTTGGTGTAAAGGAATGTTTGCAAAGTTCAAAATATCTGCGATATATTCGACTCTGAAATTTGCAGCTTGTGTTGCATCAATGTCTTAGATTGAACATATCTGTCGCCTGTCTCGTACGACATACATGGGGTATATTTAAAGGTATTCAATACGATATGTGATATCTCTTTATTCCCCGTCTTGTCAAAGTGTTAACATATTGCGGTGTATTCTAACATCTAATATAAGATTAAACATGGAGTACCTCACAGGAGTATCTTTCGTCAACATTTTACTTTACAAGCAATCAGTATCAGTTCCTCCCTAGCTTTTGCAATAATATTCTACATTGTACGTACTTATTCTTTAAGTGAGAAAACATCTGCCTTATTAATTATTATAATGTCTCACACCAACATCACCACTATGCACAGCTTGCTTACTCGCCTCGCTACGTGATTAATTGCCTAAATACAATGTCTTTTAAAGTTGACCTTTGTGCAAAAATAAGTACATTCCCTTTCCATTTCCAAACGTTTGGAGCCAAAATAATATACCTTAGTTTCAGAAATGTTTGAACATTTTATTTTAAAGACTTCATCGCTCATCGCAGTCCATGGAAGGTTGGTCAATCTGACGCCTGCGAGTCCGTCAACAAAATTGTTGAGTTTCTTTACTTTTCTCTGAATCCTCTACTAATCCCTGGCTAATCTTCAGAAGCACTAAAAAACAAGGACAAAAAGTTTGTTGTTGGTTCCATATCTTTACATCGCACATATAACATTGCTGTGACTCATGATAAGAGATTATTACAAGGCAAACCATAGGTATACAAATATCATGTGAATGAGTACGTGAGTCAGAAAAAACGAGAAATCCTACCATAAAATTGGTTACAAATTTTAAGTTTAAAATATTTATACCCCGGCTGTATCTCCCCTCTCGTCAGAATTCTCTAGAATTGGTCATAGTCATAACATAAACATGTGGACAAGTTTATAACAAACAGTAACATGACTACATGGAAGCTGGGAACACATCAAGGCAACCTAGAAACTAACCCAAGCGGTCTAAGAAGGGTAGTGGTAATAAAATATTTCATTTACCCACTCATACACAATTTCCTTTTCTTGCTACCACACATTCACACAAACAAGAACCATCATCGTCGTACGGGATGATATTTGACACCAATGTTGAATGACGTAAGGAACGGTGCTGTAAAAATTTGTCAATGGTGAATGTCTGCTTGTGTAATGTAAAAATGTAATGAGCAACTAATAGTAAATGGAATAAAATTCGAAGGATCGTTACCATTAAGTTTGTCAAGCAAGTTTAATGGAACATGCCTAATTTTTCTAGACATCAACAAATAGTTCATGTTTATTGATGCTTTGATTGTTCTTCTCATAATAAGTAATACACTGTCTATCGTGAGCTGGAGAAAAATGAGTCGTCTGGAGTAAGTTTTATATTCCTATCCAGCCTTACACTTCATTTGTACATGCTTGAGGATATGTACATGCAATATGTAATTTATTAAGCACAATTAATTAATCACCGTTTTATCAAAAGTTGGTTAAAAAACAGCAAAATGTAACTTATTAAAATGATTAGCTAAATAAATAGATAGAAAAATAAAATGATTATTATTAAAATGTCTGGTGAACAGACTGATGTTTTAAGATGACATGTTGAGGAACTTCTTACATTCAACTACTACATTATTAACATAAAAAATCTAGACTAATGAAAAGGTTATTGTACTGATGAGTACTTGAAACCAGACGACTATAATACGGTTTCTCTGATTTTTTATCATTGGTGTCTGGAGCAAACTGCAACGCTATGTGTTAAAAATAAGTAAAAATGATATCGCATGCTATTGCTCCATACAATTATGTATATTATTGCTTATTAGAGGATACTTTAGCATGGATAAATTACTGAGAAATTAGGAAAATCGTTGAAGGATACAGGGTGTCACTTGTGTTCATATTTGGAAAGTTACATTCAAGAACGGTGCATGCGTGGTTATTTGAAGAAATAGAACACCCCTGTTTCCCCTACCTGCAGGAAAGTGAAGCGTGCTTCAGACAGAATACAATAAGAAAAAAGTCTGATTTTGATACGTATAACAAAAATGGAATGCTTTACCTCCCAAATAGCGACCCTCACTTTCTGAACCTTCCATATCAGTGTCGATGATAGCAGCAAAAGCTACTCCAATGATAACAAGCATAAAAAGATATGGTCTACAAATCATAAAAAAGTAGATTAAAAGCTATACCCCAAAACTAGGTAACTACAATGGCATAGTGTCGTGCACGGGAGTGTTGAAGTTTACTAACCTTCAATGTATCTAACGTTTCTAACTTCGTGCTCCTATCCTGAATAAATGAATCTGCAAGATTCAAAATGTGATCTGTATGGTCAGCGAGGTGGGCCATTACCTTTCTATATGATTTCAAAAGTGCATTTCTTGTACACTTTTATCCCAGTTATTCCCGTAAATAAGTCTTTTCTATCTAATTTCTAATTAGCCAAAATGTTGGTTTTGTTTTAAACAAATCCACGAGATTTAAGTGGTCCATTAGCCAAACTGAATACACACATATTCAAAAGCGATTCATGAAGGGTGCAGTGCAAGTGCCAAAGCACAAAAAGGGAAGATTGTATGAGTGTGTGATGTGTGACCAAGGTACAACTTGAATGACAGAAGTAAAAAAGTACAGGAACTAAAATTCTCGCAAGGATGTGCTCTCTTCAGATTTAATAGTTTCAGCAAAGTTACTTTATACATCATCAAACCACACACACTGACACAACCAAACTTGATTAAGATTCAGATATGCCCCTAGTGCACCTATATTGGAAAATAAAACGACGACAATGCCACGTAATGTTAAGAAGTAATGACAAAGGCGTCCTGTTCTGATCAGCATAAGAAAAACGATATATTTCGCCATGCATTCTGTCTTCCGATTGGCCTTTTTAAAGAGCATCAGGATCAGGTAAAATGGGTAGGAATACTATTCAGTCTTAACTTGAATCTCACAGGCTAGGGCAAAACACGAAAAATTGTCTTCTACTGATTGTAACATATCTAAATAAATAAAAGACAAAGTCAAATTACGTTATTGAAATTCCTTTGTTTTCATGCGTCCGTTGAGCTAACCCTCAATACGTCATTTCAGTAATTGTTCCATTTTTATTAAATACGAACGAGATTCTCAGCGAACTTATCATGACTTATCAATGGGGTATGCGTTGACAGCTTAGCTGTCAATGGGCTATACCTAGTTATACATATTTATCGTCTGGCATAAAGAGGAATTTGCTTTGATGGCAAGCATCACGTACACAGTTGAACCAGAAGCAGTAATGGTGCTTCATAAACCATACGTTTACTTTCCTGTAATTGTATAATATCCACAGATATTCGGATTGAAAGTTTGGAATGTTTTAATTAGGCCGTAAATTGAGTCATAAATTTTCTTCAGCAGAAGTCGATAGAAAAGTTAAAATTGCTCTTGTCATATATTGCTTCTCACATAATTTGCCGTCATAGCATGTTCGAATGGGAGACTCTTCTATTTATAACACTTACTTCTCTATTTTCCGCATATTGACTATGACAATTGTTACCAAATGGGATTGCCTGCGACGTTTTAGTGAATGCGATGCGATGCAAGAAACGAGTTTTAAGAATTCTCCCATCAGCTCCGCTCCGCATCTCTAGTAAGAAAGGCTCTGTGCTGAACAATGAGAGAGATGCGATAGGAATAAAGCTAGCTAGAGAAGAAGGTGAAGCGAAAGGGTTAAAAAAGGAGGCTGAGCCTTGCTAGACGCTTAGCCATGACTCATCAAATTCCACGTTCTGCATTGGTTGTTCCGTCATGGATGCGGCACTTTCTTGAGAACTTCAATCCACACGCTGTACTCGGCAAAAGGATTCTCGTTACATGATACCTAATAACGATGTGTATCTCATGGCATGGCAGAGAGAGAATGAACTTGTTTGTGAGCATAAACTTTGAGCACAAAGCAAAGCTCGAAGTATTCAATCAACTACTCAATTTCTCTGACACACATCTCGCCACACGCTAAGCAAGCACACAAGCTCCCTTGATCAGCGCCATGGAAGATTGGTCATAACCATACAGCAAAACACCAATTTCAATAACGCTAAAAAATACCAATTTCAATTTGGACAACTAAACGCAAACATGAGTTTGTTGGTTGGACATGCCTTGGAACAAAGTTATGTGGGAACTGCATGGAATAATGTTATTGCTTTGGAGCTGCTTAAGCTGTATCTGTATAATTATCTCTCAGTTTGTGGACAGTTGTAGAATGGGGAGACTAGGAATAATGCTTTCAAAACAACATCGTTAAGAGATTACAGGGAAGATGTAAGTAGTAAGGCTGCGCGAATGATCTGGGCTCTTTGCTCCTTC
>JAANSN010005986.1:0-11366 GCA_036850665.1 Dicranocentrus wangi
CGAGGACTTCATGTTTTATATCAGTGCATCATTTTTACAGTGCCCTTCACCACCATTCAGAGATACGGACTGAGCATATTTCGATTTTGAGTAGAAACAAGTGGCTCATCAATGATATGACTTTTAAAAACCCTTGTATTCAACACATATAATGCTATATGGAAAATTTCGGCCCGATCAGACTTGGTCAATTTTGGCTATTTTACTTGTTAGTATGAAAACAGAATGGTGTCTTTCGTCCTGTGGGGTTTGAAGAATAATACAAACCACATACTCAGCTCTGATAGTGAGACTCGAAAAACAAAGCGGAGTATCATGCCAATGTCATTTATTTCTGGTTGGTTGGCGAATGGAGTTTCTATAATAAATATCATACATAAATGGTTTGCTGCATGCATTTCTGGTGGGTATACTATTTTCAGGACATAACACTTCATTCCATAGTGCGCATATAATATTCTTAAAGTTGCTGCTCTCACCCAACTGATAAGCATAAGCAGAGTGTATTTGCTGCAAACATGAGGATTTATTTGTGATATGACGATCAATACGATAAAAAACAAAATAATAATGAGTTCAAGCACCAATGACAAAACGTTTTCGGGATGATAACACAGTTTCTGTTTCGTTTTGCAAATTGCCAATGTACGTTCGAGGTCTATCATGCAAAAGGACAGCATGTTCAGTTACAATTTGCAAAATAATACATACATAATATGTTGTTCCATGAAACCAGTGCTTTTTGTAGACGTATTTTGTTTTGAATGTTTTGAAATTAGTGTCATGTGGGTGGATATAAAATTGCAACTTGGAGTCGCGATTGATCGTGTCAATAGTGGATAGGTGAAACTGATATTCGGTGATAGTTCAGAACAGGCCAGGATAATAATAGTCTATTCACCACAACATACTTCTTAATTTTTTGACTACTACTACTAACTTGATATTTGGCAGAGACCACGTCATTTTCCAAAAGATATTTATGTGTTCCATACGTTTCATTTAACTTTTTTATAGTTTTTATATTCAATCAAAAAATGGGATCTTCTGCATCTACTTTGACAACTACTCGCGGTATATCAGGTTTGTAACAGTTTTTTACTTCATTACCTATCCAATTTTACTACTAGTTGGTAAATAACGATAATAATAATCATAGCGACAAAACCACTACAGGTTCTGATGCACGTGCTGATAGCAAAAAGCGATTTGCTCTTGTGTGGTGGACCAACACAACGGAACGGTACGCAACGAAAGAGAAAACTATTTTGGTAAGACAAAGTTGCAAAGGTGTGGCAATTAACAGCATTCTAAAGGATATCAAATATAATTTTTGAATCAATTTTTTTCACTCAACTCTAGGATTCAGAAGGAAAAATCTTAACGAAGGGTGATATGCTTGCATTTGATCGAGGGGCTTTTGATCATTACGCTTTGTACATTGGAAATGAATTGGTTGTTCACGTTACTCAGGATCCAAACGGGAATGGGAAAATCGTAATCCTCGTTGAGTCGATAGAGGACGTGCTGTGGGGTTGTAAATTTTACATACGAAATCACGACGGAGAAGCTATCGAAAAATTCCATGTGGAGCCACGCAGTGTCCGTGCAATACTTGAAGCTATTATGCCGTATGTGGGAACAGAGATAACATACCATCTTCTGAACAACAATTGCGAGCACTATTGCACTTTATGGAGATACGGAAAAAATTTAGCATGCAGGTTGGTAATTTTGTGAGCGAGAATTTAATAAACCAGAATTGACTTTTAGTATAATTACGTAACATTCTATTTCTTATTTCAGGCTCGTCTAGAAGCATTTGGTGCTGTGCTTACTAGAGCCGTGGGAATCTCTCCGAGTGTCTCGATAGGCTCTTCGACTTTGCGCGCAGTCCCGCGAGGGTGAATATGACAATATGACATTATAAATTGCAAAGCTGCTGTAAACCTTAAGTATTTCAGTTACAAGTAAGCATTAATTCCTTTGCCTGAATATGAAATAGAGCAAAAAGTTATCCTTGTCCGTCCCATTTAATACTTTTGGCAATTATTTGAAACTCAATTTAAACACATTGAGTATAATTCTGTTTGTGTATTTGGAAGTACGACATTGGAACAAAGACGAAGTGTTTTTATTAAATACATATAATAGAATCCTCTAGCAAAATTTGGCTTAGATACGATTTGGCTAAATCTCGGTACGTTGACGTATTATGAGACATGTAGATGCAGATTATGTTGAGTGAGAAAGGGTATACCCCTTCAGTTTCAAGATAATCGCAAAACATTATTTTTATGTAAATGAGCTGACTTAAACAGGCTCCAAAACAGGAACATTATTTGAGTTACGCTGTACCCTCATTCAATATTCATTGTCATTTTTAATTACTAGGATGGTAAAACTGCAAGTTAGCCGATATGTGGTTGCAGGTGTATATAAACTGACACGTGTCTATAAAATTGTTTTTTTTGCCCAACTTGATTCACCTTATTCAGCCATATACGAGCTTCCCAATTGATCATATTCACAGCAAGCACAAAGGGATCATTAGGATTATTTTATTTCTCTGTTCATAAAATGCCTTCACTTTGATAATATATGATACTTATAATTACAGTAAATGAAATCCCACCGCAAAATACCCTCATCATAGCCTGATAAGAAAATATTGAGGCGAATTATCGAGAGAAAATGAGAACATAACACTAGCTTATTCAGCATTATTTCGAAATGGCACGTGTACTGTTACTACTAGTCCATTTATGTATTCACTCTCGACTTTTTGCTTCCATGTAATTATGACGTAAATACACTCGAAGACAGGATAATAGTTTGGCTTGTTTCCCCCCAAATTATGCAAATTATGTGAGTAAGCCGACGTACCATTGAGGTAAGAATGAATAAAGTATTTCCCAAAAGAGGTACGTCAGCTCTTCTATTTCACCATCACAAACACTTATATTAGGATAATTCACACCAATTTACGTTTGCCCAATTTAAAACAGATATACTAAAGGAAGAGTTTGGCGGATGAGGAGAAAGGCCAGTTGCTGATGTTGATGAGATAGAAGGTCTATATCTATGCTGAATTTTAATGGGCAATTTTAATCCTACTAATTTTGACGTAAATCATCTTAATAATTACTGTTTATGATTTGAATTAGCATACAAATAAAACCAATTAACAACTAAGGACTAAGAAAACATCTTCGTTGTTTAACTGTTGGCAAAGAAAGGAACAGGTGCTCAATAGAAAACTTATCATTTGTGCATTTTTACGTCCACCCACACTAGCCCAAAATGATCATCAAGGTATGCATTTTGAAGTAACTAATTTAAGGTGTTGCATACCTGANGAAAACTTATCATTTGTGCATTTTTACGTCCACCCACACTAGCCCAAAATGATCATCAAGGTATGCATTTTGAAGTAACTAATTTAAGGTGTTGCATACCTGAGGGTGATGAAGAATTATAATAACGTTGTAACATATTATGGCTATATAGCGCAATGTTCGCATTAGTGTAATCATGCATTGCATACATAATATTTACGTTATCCTATTCTGCATTTAGTGATACACTGCTTACTCTTAAGCCAATCCGTTTGCTTACAAACCAAGCTGAATGAGAGCGCATATAGTGATTCCGTAGCATTTGTGTTTTTCTGTATCCTATTGTACTTCTCGAGCGAGCAGAGTTACACGGAATCTTGTATCTTATTTGCATGTTAGGAAATGCGCTTTAGATATAAATGAACACGATTATTGAACAGGTAATTGTTAGTTTGTATGATGGATTTGACTATATTCAGCAGAGTACGACATTTGTATGTTGTATGTGGGTCGACTGGTGCGCATATATTCCCAACTTGAGTCGGGATTGGTGAAACAGTAGAACACAAAGCAGAGCCATGGGTATCTTCTGATATGCTGACTGACTGACATTAACTTGATTTCGGGAAGCTTCTATATTCGCACATTATCCTGATATCCGGAGCTTGTCAAAACGCCAAAAAACCATTGTAAAATCTATTTGCACATTCATTCGCTTTGTTACTTGTCACAAGCATTAGCGATTAAAAGGAATGAATAATAGAGGGTGCTGAAGTAGTTAATATTGCTCCAGGACAGGACCACTGATCACCATCAAATGTCTGAATAGTTAGCAATCATGGAAAGGTATTATTTAGCACTGGAACTCGTGTTAGGACTGGCTAAGAGCACTTAGTTAGAAATTTCGAAGACGGTATTTCGCATTCCTCCTCATCTCGACAGAGGTGCCCAGTCACGCAAGGCGTTGAAAATTCTTAGACAGTCAACGGATCTTAGACAGTACATGGATGAAAAGTAAGTAGATATGACCATATTCCTTACCTTCATGTCAAATAATTTATATGCTACTTTTATTCGTTTTTGATAAATCACCAACCTGCTACATCTAATATGAGAATTTTGCGTCAAATTGGTAGCATGGTGGTGTGGTTGTGACTCCACAGAATAAAAATGAGAATATCAAATCAAGATACAAAATATAAAGTTGTAATCCATTTCGTCATGCAGAGATCATCATCATCAGCAGCAAAAGCAATCGAGGTTTATGGATATACACACTCCATCGACGCATTTGGTTGGGCACTATGCCTATTCATGCAACAGCATATTATATTCATTTTTACACAACGTAGTTCCATTCCATGCTGTGATCTGATAAGTAAACACAACACTGTGTAACTATATGTAGCAGAGATTTGCTATTCTGTGCCTTGAGTCCGTCAGTCTGTATTAATGGATGTTGTGCTGAATATAATATAGTATCTGGTTACTCTAAATTAAATGCAAACAAAACTTAGACAACAGACGATGAGTCATTAGACAATCTTTTTCAAAATCAGGTTTATCATATATGATTCAAATTCAATATTAACGCGTGTAAATCTTCCAAATCAGCTTTACAAACTACACCTCCACGTGAGATTATCATCTAAAGAAACTACAAATAATTCCAATACGAGCAATCATATGATTAAACAACTACAACGGACTGTCCTATTTTTGTCCAAAATAAGACGGAGGTGACCAACTGACCGTGTAGAAATTACGAATACGAATACCTTCGGGTTAGCCATGTAATAAGCCATGTGCATCGACAAGCATTAAGACAAATCTTGCCTAAAACTAAAACCTTATAATAATACCTAACCTCTCTCTACGCTATTATCATTGAGATTTGGTTGGTTTACTTCAACAGGCTACAGTGTGTGTGTGGTGGTAGTAACTCATTCTGCAAGGAAAGGCGTATTTCCTTTTACTGACACACCGAGTTAAGAGTTAATAGTAATAATACCTCAATCCATTTCTAAAACACATTTTTGCTTGTAAAATCACATCTTAATTATATATATGTGCAACTAATACTACAAAAACAGGAATGATTAGTGATCCTTGTATGACTTACTTTTTTTGAGAACACCATAATACAAAAACTATATCTCAAAAGCAAAGTTGTCGGATTCAAAAATTTTCATTAGATTGGATGAATTGTTTACTAACTTTATTGTTAATTTTTAAATGACATTACAGTTTTGCCATCAAATTTACAGAGAAAGATTATAAGATCCAATATTTTTTATCTATATACACTACACCGTTACGTGATTTTTCGATACACTAAAGAAACAAAACAGGAATAATATATGTCATGAATTTGAATTTTAGGTTTCAAGAAACATTAAATGAACTACTTTCTAAGAGGACTTGTAAACGACTCTCTTACAGACATTAGAAATTTGGCATACGGATGTACACCCTGCATACTGTTGCTCACCACCTCCGTGCCTTTCTCTTTAGCCTTTGCCTTGCTCCTCCCTTTCATCCACAGCTTTAGAGGGAGTGTTGCGACTTGACCGAGCGCAAAGTGATCCGTGTCAGCGTAGCTGGTGACCATGAACCCGTTTGCAAAAAATGTGCCGGATCCCGTCAGCGGGGAATAAGCTCCAGCGCACATCTTACCAGAAATAGACTCGATGGACGGAGTTTCAAAGTTGTGGGTTCCGGGTTGCCAGTACACAGTAGCATCGCCAATCACGAAATGCTTTGCTTGCTTCCCCCTAATGACACCACCGCGTTCGGGAAGGTACTCAAACAACATATGACCTGGAGTAACAATTAGCTGTTTCATGTTTGAAAAATTAAATACGAGACACATCACCTGATCCTCGTCCTTCCTATCCAGATAGGTACAAAATGAGGTAGTGGTTGTCTTTCCAACCGTCAATGCTGCCCCATTAAAGCGGATGCTCTTGGTAAGGAGGGAATCTCCCGTGGTCAAATTTTCAATCATTTTACTAGCTCCATTAGAGAGGTACAGCATGGTTCCATTTGGAAAGCAATTCCCTTCAGGTTGGGAGTCCATCGCAATACGCAGCCCAGCTTCTGATATATCTTTTCGATAAATATACTCCATAGCCATGGAACCTTCAGGTCCTTTCAAATACTCACGCGTTGCCTCATAGATGGCGTCATATTGATCCCCATTGGGGATAAAGTTGTACCACGGGTAGAGCTTAATTGTTCGCCTTAATTCAGCCGGATTATTTGGTACGGTGCCAAGCCACTTGGTATACGCTGTGGGAGTAAGTTTTTCTTCTGCCAGGAGTTTCGACGGATTTCCTCCTTCTACTCTCAGCTGTTCCATTGTAACACCGGCTTTCTGGAGAGTAGATAAGTTCTTGTTCTGAAGCTCCAATTCAGATGAGGCGTTTAATATTAGTTTGAAGCTTGCGGAAAGCATACTTCCAATTTTGGCAAATTCCTTTGCTGATACTGATGTTTCTGCCAAAGAATAATCCATAAACAGGGCTCCTCCCACGGATTCTTCGATAACCACGTGAGTTCCCCATCTGGAGAAGAATCTTCGAAATACTTTTATATTTTCAAAGGAGAATTGGTGAGGAAGGTTTTGTAATTCTTGTACAAAGTCGTCATATAAGATTTCCTTGCTTAGAGTCTCAAGTTTCAGCGTAGCAGCCTAAAATCAATAATGTTACGTAAATAATAACATTGATTGTTATTAAATACTGAAATTATAATATGTCGGCAAATGTACCCCCACGCATGATTTAACTAAAACTCGGAACATATATATTTTTTTTGAAGCGTAGATTTCCAATCGGTGGTTTAAAGAGACCCACCTCTTTCAGTTTAGAGAAAATGTACACAAAATAGTCAAATTTGTGCAAATTTTTATAAAACTTTTAAAGCACTTTGGGGTAGCTGAGGGATTTTGTTTTCTAGTCCATTTTCATTCTTAATGTAGCATTTTATCTTCTCTTCTAACAATCCAAATAAGGGTGGTATACGTTATCATTCACTCTTTGAACTGTTGCTTGCAGGACGAATTTACTAACCGTAAGCTATACCAATTATCAGTCAACAATTTTGCGCGAAAGTACAGAACATTACCATATCAGAAATATTTCCGCAAATTTTCAGGAAGCACTGCCTGCCATTTGATATAGTTATGCCAGGGACAACTTTTAAATTCTACATCCACTCATCTGATATCTGAACAAAGCTTTCATTTAGGTTTCAAATTCCATGTTATTTATATTGCGTTTATCAATAAAAATTCGCCGAAGAGCCTCTAAATTTGAATTCATCTTCAAAGTCAGTGTTGTTGCAAATATACCAACACCAACAGCTTTATATTATATTATCAGCTAATTGTGTAGCTATATATCTCAATCAGAAACTAGTCAGCAATCCTTTTCAAAATTTTGCAAGATTATGTCCTCAATGCAATGCAAATGTACTTTAGTGTAAATTTTTATCAAATATTTTGGTAGACAAATTGTATATGTTTGCCGTAAAGGTCATCTAGCGGACGTGCATGCGGGATAGAAGAGAGATATATTAAACCTCCTGAACTAAGGGTAGGGTATTGCATATTAGTGTATTATGCGCTTCATTTTTATATATATTGCAGCATCATCACAATTTTATTCATGTCAGTTGGTATTAAAGTTTTAAATGAAGTGCTAACGTCAGGCTATGTGTGCATTGCCACATATAAGAAGTCGCATCGCGGCTCTAATTATTATTACCAAAATGTGTGTTTACGTTACCTGAATTTCACGCATCATGGATACATAGTTTGAGGAGCTGTGGTTGGCTGCGTCATTAACCCATCTGCCTTTTGCTGCAGTGCTCACCACGAGCGGAATATTTGCCTCAATTCCATAACATTGCTTCATATGCTCTTCATACTCGCTCTTCTGGAGAAAGCTCAATCTCATAAATCGACCAATGTTTGTTTCGTACACGCTTACACATGATGGGGCCAAAAATTTTGTACCATGCATCTTGACAGTTTTCAAACCAGATGAGCCACGTTTCAGCAGGCTTTGAGGTTTTACCTCCTCCGACACTGGACAATAGCCATGTCCCAATGATTGAAAGTTAAATTGAGGTATTTGAAAATCTCCCCAGATTGACTTTAACTTGTTTTTGCTGGACCTGAATATTCTCGATACTTTGTTGTTATTCCCTTGTGTGCCAAAGTCCAAAAACGATATTGGTTCAACGGGTGAATAATCGATTGGCATTTCTTCATTGGTATCAGACATTGTGGTTCTGTTTCTATCTTTGCCGTGTTTTAACTTCTCGTTCAGTGATTGAGGGATGGCATCAAACTTGGTGAAATTATCATTGTTAGGGGTTTGTTGATTGAAACTTTCATCTTTCTTTCCAGTCGAACCAGTGCCGCTGGAATGGTTGATAGGCCCACTAGGAACGTGAGATTTTGATTCTTTCGAACAAAAACCCTCAAACAAGGCTTTATTCTGATTGAATAAGGGATTACGAATACTTGTAACAGTTTGGTTGGCTTTGGTGTTCGTTTCACGGGTCTCTGCTAGATATCTGAAGTTTGCTTCGCGGCCATTATCACTTGCAACGTCGTTTTCATCGTTGAAATTGTCTACCTCGCGCCCGCTGGTGGCATAAAGCATTTCGTCCTTCTTGATACTTGATTCACCACTAGTTAATTCTGTAATTGCATACGGGATTTGGCATTGTGGCAGAATCTTGTTCCCACTAGCAATATTTTGCGAGCCAAGATTATTGTTGTGGTCACTGTGATGACTAGGACTCCACGGACTCCTTTTCGGCGAACAAGGCGATGGAGTTTTTTGGTGTGCCTCTATCTGCTGCTCAAAAAATGCTTTGCTTGCAAGCACCTTTCCACCCCTATTTCTTGCCGAAGTGTATGGACTAACCTCCCTTTCGTTTTCACCCTCATCTTGAGTGGTTTGGATTGGGAAGTGGTCAAATTTGAGTGTATTTGGTTTAGGGGGTGGAATGGGTGGAATATGTTTGATCTGATTCTTTTCGTCAGACATTGGCCCAGTGTAGTTTCCAGCATCTGCTGATATTATTTCAGTTTTTTTGGATGATTTTGTTTCTATACCCATCATTTCAATGCCGTTTTCCTCTGTTGACTTCACTGAGATGCCGTTTTCTTCTGGTGACATTATTTCGTTGCCGTTTCCTTCTGATGACGTTATTTCGATGCCGTTTTCTTCTGATCCCAACGCTTCGACGACGTTTCCTTCTGATGCCATTGTTTCGATGGCTTTTTCTATTTTTGTGTCGTTTTCTTCGTCAGACGACAATGTGATTAAATTTTCATCCTGTGTTTTATTTTTTATTAAATATTGGGACTTGAGGTCGTCTAGGGAAATGATATTTATCTTGGCCGTTTTCTCCGGAGAGTTAGTATTAAAATACCAGCTAGTCAGAAGTTGTCCCAGCATATCTTTGTTTCTGATAAAAATTCTCGTCATGGCGTCGTACAAATTTTTATGGCTAAGCTCGCCATTTGGCAACACAAAGAAGTCTCCTCTTTTTTCTAGGTTGTACTTTTTGCCCAAATTTTCAACAGGGATTACCTCCACCATTTGAATTCCTGTGACGCTTCTAACAACTTTCCTCACATCTTTAATTTTTTGGTCAAGGTCCTTTTGAAATTCTGTTCTATCAGTTCCCATTTGCAGTGCATTTGTAAGTACCACAATAAGATTTGAATGCTTTTTGTCCACCAAGCCCCCTAGTTCCTTGTATACTTTTAGACTTTTCGACATGAACGAGTCCGGTCCGACAATTCTGGAATCAGAAGCCTTTACTGCAAACAGGACAATGTTTGGATATACCGTTTTACGAACTTTGAAATGGGAGGGAACCAATGCTGCCGGTTGTTTTCGCTCTTTAAGCTCAATCATGTTCTTCATAAATTCATGGATGGAAGCCCGGTTTGGAGCCTCCATTTTTGCGTTGGTGTCAAAAACCCCGGGCACATCGACAATGCCAATGGCACTGGAAATTGGAGGGGCTTCTTCCGTCACGCCAAGTTTTTTCTTGAAAAGTGTGGGTTCCTTGGTTTCAGAGGTTGATGCGCTTGTTGGACAAAGGTTGTCATCCTCAAAAAGCACATTTATTGTTGTTGACTTTCCCGATCCGGAGGAACCCGCCATGAATACTATCATAGACCCAAGGGGTCGTCCGGTTTGCCATGCCCCTTCAGCGTACTTCCATATAGCATACGAAGGGGCGGATCGGTTGTTTGCATTTTTACATATTGTCGCAACCTCGATTATATTTTTGGCCGCGAAAGAATCAAAGAATTCGGAAGGTGTGTCAGGGAGAATGACTTCGGGTCTCATCTTGTATCCAGGATTTTTGCTTGTTGTACTCACATGTCAGCACAAATTGATGAGGATAGGAATAAGTTGTGGATCTATCTTAAAAGACTGGGAAAGTCATACATGCATGCTTTTAGAAGATTGTCAGCATATAAGTTAAATGCATAATTATTATAAGTATTTTGTATGAGAAGCATTAGTTAAAACTGGAATATTTTTTCAAGCCTTTACGATATAGTAGCATGTACGTATGTCATTTATAGACAATGGGATAAAGATATGAATTGTGTCATTTCACATAAGTCCTTGTCAAAGTTCAATTCTCAAGGCACATTAAGGGGGTGTTCTGAGACCGAGTGAACTCGTTCAAACTTTGATTGGGAGGAGTTGGCTTCTCAATAAGCTTGTAGTGTTATTGACTGTGATTGTTTTTGTTTGAAATAATTTTTTGAGTGAACAAGTGAAAATTTTGTTATTCGAAGCTGGAGGTGACAAGGACAGGTAACTGAACCTACGAAAAAGTTGTAATTTGAGTGGATTCAAGCAGGTACGTTCAAATAAACGTGTTTCAAATCGAAAGTTAACGTTAGTTTATGGCAAAAACTGCTTGCAAAAAGTACGTTTTTTCGAAGATACTTAATTGAATCCACTCAGATTAAATTTT